>PVJI01004285.1:0-111944 GCA_004026765.1 Micronycteris hirsuta
CGCAGGTGTGGTGACTAGGCCTGGTTTCCGGCCTTGACAACTCCTAGGGCCTTGACTGTTTCTCAACCCTGAGAAGAGCATGTTCTTGATAATCAGTGTTCCGCTGCAAGGTCATTCTATGAGAACAAGACATCCTGGGGCCGAAGCCAGACCACGCAAGAAGAAGGACTTGTTCTCAAGGGAGTGACTGATGACTTAGCCTTTGTATTCAGCTAGTTGCTATCTATCCCTAACGTGTATAAAAAGACTTGTAGCTCTGAATAAAATTGCCTTATGCCAGCAGAGCATTTGGTCCTCTCCTTTATTTCAGTCCCTCACCCTATCCCACGACCACCCTGCTGCAGCGGGCTGCGGCATAGCACTATCCTACTTTCTTATAAGTCAAAATATCTTGTAAGAAGTAATTTGTTATTAATAAGAAGTCTTAAGGAATTTGTACCACAAAAGTTTGCTCCTTTTGTTCTTACTATCATTTGTAATATTTCTGCCAACTATGATGCTCCATCATGACTTGAAGCCTATATTTTTCTAGAGCTTTAGTTCTTAAATATCCAAAGGCAATAAAAGACTTACATGAAATGCCAAAAAAAAAACAAGGAACTGAACGGGGGAAAAGGCTTGGGGTTACATGTGCAGAATTCACGCGTATGTATTTCAAGTGCTGTGTTATGCAGGAACTTTATATTTCTTATGATGACACACCTGTGGGCACTGCAAACATTTCCTCTCAGCAGGTCTTAAAATGCCTGGCATTAGGAATAACACTGCAGACATTGGGGCTCTTGAGCATTGCTGGAATGGAAAGTGGTCCAGTTGCTGTGGAAAACAATTTTGGCAGTTCTTCTAAAGTTAAACAGAGACTACTATGTGACCCAGGAATTCCACTTCTAGGTATATACCCAACGAAATTGAAAACAGGTACTTAAATACTTGTATATGAATGCTTATGCCACTATTCACAGTAGCCAAAATGTGGAAACAATCTGAATTCCCACTGATGGAGAAACAGTTAAACAAAATGTGGTATCTGTACATACCTACATACATGTATATAAACACACACACATATATGCAGTGGAATATTAATAAACTATGTAAGTCAAGTGTTGATAGATATTATAATATGAATAAGCCTCAAAAAACAATGTAAGTGAAAGAGGACAGGCACAAAAGATCACATATTGTATTTCTATTTAAAGGAAATGTGTAGACAAGATAAATTTATAGGGACATACAGCAAATGAGTGGTGGCCAGGGCCCGGGGGAAGGGAGAATGGAGACTGGTGGATTCGTGGGCATATGGTTTTCTTTTAGAATGATGGAAATGTTTTAGATCTAGATAAAGGTGGTATTTGCATTACATTATGAATGTGGTAGATATCACTGAATTGTATATGTTGAAATAGTTAATTTTATGTGAATTTTTACACCAATAAAAATATTTTATTTTTTAAATTTTATTTATTTATTTTTAGCAAGAGGAAAAGGGAGGGATAAAGAGAGGGAGAGAAATATTGGTTGGTTGCTTAACATCCTCAACTGGGGACCTGACCCACAACCCAGGCGTGTGCCCAGACCATAAATCGAACCTGTGACCTTTTGGTTCGCAGGCTGGTGCTCAAGCCACTGAGCCACGCCAGCCAGGGTCAATAAAAAGAATAACATTGCAAGAACTCTGGCACTCAAAATGCAGATAAACACCAACAACAATTTATTTTAAAAAGTGCGCCCCAAGCAGACGTCATGCTCTTATCAATGAAACACCAGAACTTGGAGCCAGGCATGAATGTGACAGATCTTATCACTGTGCCCAAATGGGAGCAGGGCTTGGAGATGAGGATCCACGTTGCAAACCCTGGTGGGACCATCCAGGCACAGCGCTGAGAACGCCCCGTCTATCCCACACCTTCTGAGACACAGAGTTCCCTGCAGGGGAAAAGTTTTTCAGGGAAGTTTTTCTCTCAGCTGCACCAACTGTTAATTAGTTCATGTCTTAATAATCCCCAGAACTGCTGATGCTGATTTGCCTGGGGACTGACATTTATAGCCTCTTGGTGGGTGCACCACTGTCCCTTTGCAGAAGGTGTCAGTGCCTCACAGGGGACAGGGTAATTGTAGCTCCAGTGGGAGATGAACACAGGGAAAACCAGGGCACATAACTGCTTTGGCTATCCACAGCACGTATATACTGGTGGCCACAGTCCTGCGGCCAGTTCTGGTGACAGAGACCAGCCCTGGAGAGTTTCACTGTGGCTCAGACTCCATGAAGGTTTGGGAGAGCATCTCTAAGAGGAGAGGGCAGGTGAGGAACTGGTCAGGACAAGCAGGACAGAGGTTTTCTCACGGGTCTCAGGACAGCTGTGCCTCACAGTCTGGACCTGTGTCATAGTGGAGACTCTATGGCAGGCAGGGGGTGGACACTGCTGAGGCTGAGGCCAGTCTAAGGGAAAAGGCTGCTCTTTTTTGTAAGAGCAGGGGTAGTAAAGGGTAAAGGGAGGGTCAAATATATGGCGACAGAAGATTTGATGTTGGGTGGTGGGCACACAATGCAATATACAGATGAGGTAGTATCATAGAATTGTACACTTGAAACCTACTTAATTTCATTAACCAGTGTCACTCCAATAAATTTAGTTAAAATAATAATTAATGAATGAAAGGAAAAAGAGTGGGGATGAAGTTTTCCATTGGCCCAGACCACCGAGAACTAGATTCGGAGCCTTTGATCAATATGATGCCTTTAGTTGCCCCTGTTCTCTGCACACACATGTGCATGAAGATGCCTTTTGTAGTCCCTGTTCTCTGCACACATGTGTGCACGAAGACTCACACTGCTCCAGGGCTGTCCTCACAGATTTCAGAATTTGGATGGAGCTGGAGAAATGGATGGGTGTGGATCCTAGTGGGCTTATCATGTTGTATGCTTTTCTTTTCCACTGAAAGGCACCATTCAAAAGCAACACTTAGCATCAGTCCAGCCTTTGGAGACAGGAGTAGCTTTTTTCAATTCTTGACTCTGCCTCCTACAATCCGGGGGTGGGGTGGAGGGTACGGTTGGTGGTGGTGGGATCTCCTGACAGTGTGTCTCAGCTTCCACACCTGTGAGCCAGGAATAGGAACACAGTGTCACTCTGAATACTAAACAGAGTGAATATAAAGAGGGTGACACTGCCAGCACACAGCAAGGCTCTAGCACCTGGTAGTCATGAGTCTCTTCTGTGTGATTCCGGCAACTTCGGACTTTGCTGCAATTGTTATCCAATTCACCTCATCTCAGTGTGACTGTTGATTTCCCAGCTTCATCTTGTGTTGTTTTAAGAGGTTTTGTGGAATGGATCTGGATTATTCTTCAGTGTGTGTGAGAGAGGGGGGGAGAGAGAGAGGGAAAGAAAGCACAGAGACAGGCTGTATCTAGATTGCACACACCTTTACCAGTATAGCAGTGAAGTAATTCTCTCCAAGATATTTATGTCTGAATAATGAGATGGTTCACACCCTGGGTGAGATTAGACCTAGCCTGCCATCTGCTGGAATTAAGTGACCTTGAGTAAATTTAAAAGTGCTCTCTGCCTCTTTTCCTATCCATGTGAAATAGGGAAGGGATATTCTTTGACATGACCATTCAGTATTAACTTACAGGAAGGTCCCTGCACCTAGCATGAAGGTGGCACATACAGGTCATCAATCAGTTGGTGCTTTCTCTGAAAGCATTCTTATGGGGAAATGGGTTAGAAATACAGAATTGGTAGCTTTGTTCTAATCTCACCCTTTCTTTATCCGCATTTCTATTTTCCTAATCACTTTTACCTCTCTTATCTCTTATTATGTTTCTCTCCTTATGTGAATAGATTCTTCCAAGCCCATTCTTCTTCCTTTATTATTGTCTTTCAGTGAACCCTCTTGAAGGGGTTATTGCCAGTCCTCTAGAAGCCAGGGGCTTTCTCATACATCACTGTCCTAGCTCCAAGCAGCAAGTCCGCTCGTGCCTCAGTCACCAGCCCTTGCCCTGTTCTTCACAATTCCATTTCTACATTCTTCATATTTATTTTTAACTGATGCTTGCCTCTGTGGCACTTGCAATATTTAAGTTTTTTTCCCCCTCTTGTCTCTGCTGTTAGTTTAAATTTTTTTCATAAGAAGAAACCTATGAAGCACCAAGCTCCTGGGGGCAAAGCAAACCAACAGACATCATGGGTTCTACTGCAGAATATTTTACTCTGCAGCAAAACAAAGTGGATGAAGGATCCCGAGAATGTGGATTACAGGGGTTAATGCCCACATATATCGCTAGGGTTTGGCCTGTGAACCAAAAAAGGTCACTGGTTCCATTCCCAGTCACAGCACATGCCTGGATGGCAGGCCAGGTCAGGTCCCCAGTATGGGGCCTGTGAGAGGTAACCACATACTGATCTTTCTCTCCTTCTCTTTCTCCCTCCCTGTCCCTCTAAAATAAATAAAAGTCTTTACAGAAAAAGATTTTCACAAGGTGCTATTAGACATACTCTGAGGATCTAGAAGGCCACACGCATTCACAGGGATGTGCATATGCCCAATAATTCACCTCTTGGTGATCTTAAAATCCTGCAGCAGGAAGAAAATGCTAAGGCGGACTTGTAAAGTGCCTGAGCATTGAAGTAGGGCCTCAACACACAACACATCCCTTGGTAAAGGGTAGAAGACTTACTGACTCTGGGTGACTAAGAAAATTTCTCTGATCAACCATCATCTAACCAAGAAGACACTTCAGTAACCACACATTACAGGAAAACAGAATGTAGATAATTATTCCAGCAATGTCATAAACAAACTACAACAAAACAGCAACCCCAACAAGTCCTGGGGAAAGGGAGAATCTGATACTCAATGTAGTAACATTATATTGCCTGACGTATCTAGCCTCAACAAAAATTTAATGAAGAATCACAAAAGTTTGGCTCCTACACAGGAAAAAAAAAGCAGTTCATAGTCCCTTAGGGGTCTTGTAAGTCAGCTTTACTACACAAAGACTTTAAATCAGCTATTATGAGTATGTTCAAGGGACTCAAGTAAGTCATCTTTAGAGAACTAAAGGACGGTATGATAATATTTCATCAAAGGAACTTGTGGCAGAGGTCAGCCTTATTACACTGTATCTGTTCGGTGTCCCCAGAGCTTGTTTGTGGGGATTTTGAGGCAGTGGAAAAATATAAAGTTTTAAAAGTTTACAATATAATAAAGAAAAATTATTAGAATTAGTAAGTGTATCCAGTTTGCTTGGTATGCTATCAATATACAAGTCAACTGTATTTCTACCACCAACAATAAGTGAAAAAATGAAATGATAAAATATCATTTACAAGAGCATTAAAAATATCAAGTATCATGAAATTAATCTAATAAAATTGACAGGACTTTTACAAGTTACATCAACTTTATTCAGAGACATTAAAGAAGACCTAAATAAGTCGAGTGATACACACTGTTTACGGATTTTAAGACTTCATATTGTGAAGGTGTCATTACCCAAAATGATTTATAGATTCAGTGCAGTCCCAATATGAATTCCAGACATTTTTTTTTCTGGTGGAAGTTGACAAGGTAAATTAAAATTTTATTTGCAAATATAAAGGGCCAAGAGAACAATGATACTCTTGTAGAAAAACAATATGGTAGTATGGTAGAAGGCTTTGCTTAGATTATAAGACTCAGAAATATCCCATATGTAAAACGTAGTATTGGCCTAGGGACAAAAAACAGATCCATGGAACAGAACATGTGAGACTGGAGTCATACAAATAGGGACACTTGATTTATGGTAGAGACAGCACTACCAAGCAGTAGATAAGAGATTGACATTAAATTATGCGGCTGGGGCCCGGCTGGTGTAGCTCAGTGGATTGAGCGCGGGCTGGGAACCAGAGGGTCCCGGTTCGATTCCCAGTCGGGGCACATGCCTGGGTTGCGGGCCAGGTCCCCAGTGGGGGCCATGTGAGAGGCAACCATACATTGTTCTTTCTCCCTCCCTTCTCCTCTCTGAAAATAAATAAAAATTAAAAAAAAAATTTATGCTGCTGGAATAATTACCTATACCTAGGAAAAAGATGGCCACTTCTTCACAGTAGTCACAGAAACAAATGACTGGGCGGATTTTTTTTTTTTTAAAGATTTTATTTTATTTTTTATTTATTTTTAGAGAGAAGGGAAGGGAGGGAGAAAGAGAGGGAGAGAAACAGCAATGTATGGTTGCCTCTCACATGGTCCTCACGGGGACCTGGCCCGCAACCCAGGCATGTGCCCTGACTGGGAATCGAACGGGGACCGCTTAGTTCCCAGCCCGCGCTCAATCCACTGAGCTACACCAGCCAGGGCTTTTTTTTTTTTTTTGGATGCATCTCAGTTTATCTTGTAACAGAAGAAACAAGTAATATATTCTTGTCCCGCACTGTGGTTGCCTTGTCTACACCACCACCAGTTTTGCCCCTTAATCACTCACTGTGTCTTATCAGGAAGCACACGTCCACAGCGCTCTCCTCCTACCATCTCTGCTTCACATCCACATCTACTCTCCTAATTCCCACTTTTTAAATGTGTTACCGGCATTTACCTCGCCGTTCCCCAATTCTCAGCTCGAAGCCCGTTCGTTATCGTACGGACCCAAGGGTTGGCAATATGGCCGCGTCTTTCCTTTTTCAAAAGGGCTACGAAACTGCCTGGGTGCGGCCATTTTCTACTGAGGCCAGACCTGTGATTGGTTTAGCTTTCGGGTTAGGTCGGAAGACTTCGGCCAAGAGCGCGGAAATGCTACTGAGCATGCGCACTGGTGCTGACACCCGCTGTGGAAGTAGAAGTGGACAATTTGTTAAGAGAAGAGAAAGGACCTGTTGACCCTGTCGGTTTTCGGGCTGGTTGACGAAATCAGGTTGCCTACTTTGGCCATCTCCCTCTCCGTACGGCGTTCAATCAAAGATGGCGGAACCGAATCAAAGATGGCCGCTCTCACGTAGCGTAACGAAAGCGGCGCGGCCATATTGCCCAGCGGTATTTTCAAAAGAGAACATCTGCGTTTGTAGACAGGTCGCTCACTTCCAGAGTGCTACTGAGTCTGCGTAATAGCACGAGATACAGACCAGCCAAGCATGGGATGAGAAGCGGAAGTGGCGTGTGGAAGCTTGGCTTTCTCAGGTAAGGTCACAATTCTCATTCGAATTTACGTTCGATTTCTGCGAGCGTCTGTAAGAATCCCGCGCCGTGGGAATTCCGTGACGTGAGATGTGGTTTGTGGTGGGTATTCGTGGGTGGGGTTGGGGGTTGTTTTTTAAGGCGGCATCGGAATTGTTGGGATCGTTGTGGGCGTCAGTGTTTAGGGGAGTGGGTTGAGGAGGAAAGGAGAGACCCTGCCTGTTGACAGTGGCAGGTCAGGTGCGGGTGGTGGGGAGAGGCCTTGGGAGAATCACTGATGGAGGGGCCCGTGGGATATGATCGGTAAGGACAGGGATTGGTGGTTAGTCTTCTGGGATTCTCGTGGTCTTAGTTGGAGCGTGCGAGGGGCCGTGGTCCACGTGAAATTAGGTTCTGGGTAGCTGTGAGTGGGTGCGGCAGCCGAGGGCGGGGTGGGGAGTAGTAGGGTATCCTTGGGAGAGGTGGGTGGGTTTGGAATGTAAGGAAGCCTCAGGTGGACAGATATGTGGGTGTGTGCCAAACACCGGGGTATTGTTTCCCGACATTTTATACTGAAAAATTTCAAGCCTACAGAAAAGTCGAAAGAACGGTGAAATGATCACCTTTATACTCGCCATCTAGAGCCATGAATTGTTACAAAGCGTGCCGTAAATACTTAAGAGTGCGTCAGCCAGTGTGTATGTGTTTATATGCGCTCGATATCACTTTTGTTCTAGCCTTTTATGTCAGTTCTGCCACTGGTTTGTGTGGCTTTGGATAAGGCATCAACTTCTTTAAATCTCAATTTTCTTATTTAAACATATGATGCCTACCTCACAGATCTTCGAAAGCCCTACTTGCATGACCTCGGCTAACCCTAATTACCTGCAAAGGCTCCATTGCCAAATAACATCACATTGAGGATTAGCACTTCAGCATATGAATTTGGGGCTCACAATATTAAGTCGTAACAGGTAGGTGCTTGACAAAAAGCTGTTCAGATATATACCTTTCCAATGGGAGGCTTTCTGTTTAAAACAATTTTATTAACTTATTTTTGTCATATATACTTTATAATCTCTCTATGAGTTTATGATTGATATTAAATGGGGTCTCTAATTTTTTTGTCACAATATTATTGTATGTTTGTCAACAATAAATAGACAAACATCACCTTCAATTTACTAACTGTAAGCTATTTCTAATATTTTGAAGTGTATTTTTAAACTGAATTATATATTATGGATAGTTTTCTTTTTATAACTTACAAAAGTAGGTTAGATTAAATGCATTTTTCATAGGCTTCTGATTTAGTTTTACTAAACTTGGCCAGTAATGATTATATAATGCTTTCACACACAGTATGTCAGATTTTTCTACCTCTTTGGTGACGGTGAGTACATTTCATCCTATTCTTTTCTAATATGATAGCCCAATTTTGGCTTGTTGACCATCTTTTGGGGATGAAAGGCATCTCATTGTGGTCTCCATATGTACTGCTTTTCTTACTGACATGGTATATCATTTTTTTAATATGTTCATTGGCCAATTTTAAACCTGAGAGATATGTTTTTTCTTTACTCACTTTCAGAAAATAGTCACATATGGGGAATAGTAGTCTTTTGTTACTTATTTTGTACTAAACCATTTGACTGGCCTTTGTTGCCAGCTCCTGGGGGGTAGCTCCTAAATTGTTGGAATGTCCTGAATGATAGGGGTGTCTGTGTTATTCATGGTGGACCTTGACGAGTTGTGCTAACAAGGTGACACTTGGTGGGTCTGTTGATAGGTAGTTTTTGCTAGTGAGATGACTCAGGATGGGACTGCGTATTCTGGAAGGACCAATCACGGTGATTAGAGGCTTGGGGGTTTGAGCCAGGTAGTATCAGCCCAACTTCCAGGAGGGTAGTGTTGCTGGAGTACAAGCCACATGGCCAGTAGCTATTTAATCCTGCTCATTTAATGGAACACTAATCAAAACTATAGACAGTGAATCTCGGGTGAGCTTTGAGGGGCAGTACCCCATGTATTATTTTGCCCAGATATGCTGGATGAGTAATGTGTTCTGACTCCAGGGCGAAAGGACGGTGGAAGCTTCTGGTTTGGGTCTCTCCCAAACCTCACTCTGTTGTGTCTCCATTAGGCTGGTTATGATCTGTATCCTTTTGCTATAATAAAACTCTTAGTTTTGTACATTTTTCCTTCAGGAAGCTAATAGTGTTATTTTTTTTTCTTTTAATTTGTTGTTTGAACATAAAATTTCAATGAATATTTATATTGCTCTTAAAGCAGTTGTGTAACGACAGCTTTGTTTGTTCTTTTGCAATTTTCATCCCTCAGTTTCCTTTTCCCATTTTACTGGTCAGATTTTGATCTGTGGTACATTTTGGGGTAAAGATTTTGAGAGTGGTTATTATTGTCGTGTACCTAAGCTTTAAGAAATGCTGTAGATTTGTTTGTAGATACTGTTTATCAAATTAACAATGTTCTTGGCTATTTCTAGTTGAGTAAGATTTTTAGAATTTGTGAGTGGCTATGCTATTTTGTTACTTTTCTTCATCTACTAAGATAATTAATTAATCAATCTTATTATACTGTTCTTTCATTCCTTAAGTAAAGTCAACTGTGCATTGTATAATTCTTCCTATGTATCAGTGGATATAGTTTCCTAATATTTTATTAGGGGTTTTTATAGTCAAGTTCATAAATGAGATTAGCCTATAAATTTCTTTCTCATATTGTCCTTGAAATCTAGGTCTGTTCTCTTGAGTTCTTTTGCTTCTTTGTATGTTTGGTAGTTTTTGATTGGATGTCTGATCTTGTCAGTTTTACATTGTTATTTGAGGAATTTTCTCTTACTCTTTTAACTACTTTCGAGGTTTGCTCTGGGTCATAGTTAAGTTACTTTAAACAGTTTGATTCCTTTTTTTTTGGAATTTTTACGAGTTTCTTTCGGTCAAACTGACAATACATTCCAGAGAGCAAGATCAAATACTCCTAAGAAAGAAGAGTTTTGTAGCTCAGTGTGATCTTTGGGGGCTTTCTTTTAGCTTCGTTAGGTGGACGAAAAGAGTCTTTTGTCTAGGATTACTTTGTCCCTACTGAGGCAATACTTGACTGAGACCTCTATTTGAAGTCCCTGTGTATCTTTCCACTCTGGCTAGTGAGAACAGAGACCATTCCTCATCTTCAGTGAGCTCCAGGAATTGTTAGGTCTGCTTCTTTTCAGTGACCTTCTCCCAGTTCATAGTAGTTGGCCAGAGAGTCAAGGGAACACTGTGCACATCTAAAGAGTGACTTTTCTTTCCCTCTCTCCCTCCCTCCCTTCTTCCCTCATTCCCTTTTTGTCTTCCTCCCTCCTTCCCTGTCTCTCCCTCTCTCACCTTACCCTGGTGCCCTGCTTGGCAAACTTACCACCTTTGCTTCCTCAGACTTTGAATTCTGTGTCATTAACTCAGCAAGACTGTGGACCTTTTTTGGGCCCCTTCTCCCTGTGCTGTGACCTGAAAAGTCTCTCCAGGCAGTGAGCTGCAGCGTACAAGGGTCTTACCTTCTTTGTTTCTCCTCTTCTCTGATTTCTATATTTGAAAATGTTTGTTCTAGATATTTTTTCCAATTTTTTAAAAAGTTGGTTAAGATGAAGAATAATTCTAGTAATTGTCCCTGGAATCAGAGGATTTATTGATTATGAGGGTTTGTGTTTTATCCACACTCCATGGATTACTACTTGTGTAGCCTTTAGCTAGGTGCTAGACTTTTCCTTTCTTGGTTTACTCTGAAGTAGAATAATTATAGTCTGTACCTCATAGGGTTGTTGTGAGGGTTAAGTGAGAAAGCAAGGTGCTTAAAACTGTTCAGTGCTGCCCTGGCTGGTGTGGTTCAGTGGGTTGAGTGCCAGCCTGCAAATTGAAGAGTTGCCAGTTTGATTCCCAGTTAGGGTACATGCATAGGCTGTGGGCTGGGTCCCTGGTTGGGGCATGCGAGAGGCAGCTGATTGATGTATCTCTCAAACATCTATGTTTCTCTCCCTCTCTCCCTCCCTTCCTCTCTCTAAAAATAAAGAAATAAAATTTAAAAACCAACCAAACAAAAACAGTTCATTGCTTTTATAGGAACTTGCTTTTTATTAATTTCATGCAAACAAATCTTTCCTTGACTCTGTAGATGCTGGCTTCCTAAAATGAGCAGCTTCTGTAAATGAAAAAAGTAGATCTCAGCCCAGAAATTATTCCTTGCCAAGGCTAACCTTGATGAGACACCAATATCAGGATTTCAGGAAAGATACTAAAAGTGGTGGCCATTTTCTGAAAGCTGCTGAAATGACTAAGTCCCAGGTGAGCTTGTTATTTCCCAGTTTGTTATCCAGGAGATTTCTGGAAGTTTATAAAAAATGCATATAATCAAAGAGAACAATCTATGTAGACACATTGTGGCAGGGAGATATGTGCTTGGACTGGGAGACAGAGTAAATGACTCAGAGTAGCCATCAGGCAGAAAGATTTATCTGCTTGTCAAAAGTGCTAATAATTAGAATATTGCCAAATAAGCAACAGGATCCAGAACTGATTTGCATACTTTTCTGTGGTGATACTGGAAACCATCACAGGAGACTAAAAACATGTTACACGATTTACTTCGTATAAATGGAGGAAACACATGTATTCTTTGTAGTCAGTAAATATTTCCTGGATGTTAAGTGTGAAGAAATGTCTTTGATATATCTTCCTCTTCCATTTTTCTGATCCAGAATCTAGACCCCGTGAACAGTCATCTTCCTAAGGAAATGTGGGAGATACACAAGGCACAGCTAGAGAACTTTTAAAATTTCTTCTTTCTTATAAAAAAAGAAGATAATAATAATGCTCATATAAAGGCTGTTGTACAGATTGTTGTATTAAGATATGTAAAATGTTTTGAATGATAAAAGCACATAGTAAGAGCTCTGTGTTTGCTTGTATCATGATTTAATATGTAGAGCAATCAATTTTACCAGGTGGTCCTGTGAGTAACATACTTTTGTATATGAACGGCACTGCAGTGACTACTAAGTGTCTGCGGGAAATATGTGCTCTTGCTTCATGGCCGATTTCTGCCTGTTACCTAGGCACATGTTCTCATCAGCTGCTTCTCCTCTCTCACTGAACTGTTTGCAGTGCCTTGAACCCCAAAAGATCACAAGCTATATGACACAGGGCCATGCTTTATTTCCTTTTTATTTAAAATTGCAAAATGTATAATAGGTAACATTCAATGCTCCTAAGGTGGGTTGCAGATGATTTTTAGGTAATTCAAAGTTTTAACATTTTATGTTGGGTGAATAAATGAAGAAGTGAATGAAGGAAGAAGTGAATGAAGATTGCACAAATGGAAGAAAATTTGAACAAATTTAGCCAAAAACTGTAAATCAAAACTACATGCAGAGAAATATTTATGTTTTCTTAGTATAAATAATCAGAATATTCTATAGTTATCTTGTGGTTTATTCTATTCTAATAACTCCAGACTAAAAAAGATTGTGTTATAACAGGGCATGTTGTCATTCAGTGATGTGGCTGTATATTTCACCTGGGAAGAGTGGCAGCTACTAGACACTGCTCAGAGGAATCTCTACCAGGATGTGATGTTGGAAAATCATAGCAACCTGATGTCATTGGGTAAAGACAACTTTCTTAAGTATCTCAGCCTAAGCTCATTAATTGCCTGTCTTTTTTCCATTGCTACAATTTATGGGTACTCTGATATTCTCAGTGATTTTGGACTGGGACTTAAACAACTTACTTTGTTTATGATCAGTGACAGTACTTACTTTTATTTCCAAATGAAAAATTTTAATTTTGCTGAGATTTAAATTATATAGTCTCTGGGCCTGAGGGAGTGGGGTATAGGGACTGGGTGGAGGTGGGCAAAGGAGGAAAAAGTGGTGACAACTTTAATAGAGTAAACAATAAAAAAATAAAGAAAATAATAGAAAAAAAACAAAGCAAGAGAGAAATATCTTCCCAAAAGAGAGAAATATTCCCCTACAAAAACGTTTGGAGTTAAAAATAAGTAAATAAATTATACATTGTCTGAAACAACTTTTTCACAGGCCCTAATACTGCTCAGGTTCTCTCTGATTACCCCTTGACAGGTTATGAGGCTACCAAGCCTAAAGCAGTGGTCTGCTTGGAAAAAGAAGAACAAGGAATTGTAGAGAGGGAATTTCCCAGTCATTTTAGTCCAGGTGAGTGAAACCAATGCATTGGGTGTTAGTGGAAGCAAAGTAATAGTTGGTCATTGATGTGGGACCCTTGTCATTCTAATATTTTTTCTTACAGTCTCTGAACCTTTATAAGTGACTCAGAGTGAGTAAAAAGAGGTCTTTTCTATGAATGTTGCCTGCTTCTATTACCACCCTTCCATATATGACTCCCTTTTTTAGCCACCCAGGAAGTGTACCTCCTTTTATCTACTCTGGGTCAGATCTTCGCCTAAAGGTTGTTGTACCTTTTGGTCTTTACTTGCTTAGTTGTTCTTCTATTGAAGTTTGTTAGACACAACCAGCTGCCTCCACCTTTTATCCATATTCACATACCTGTTATATCATGCTTTCAAATATTCATAGATTTGTTCCAAAGTTTGATGACACCCACATCCTTCCGTTCATTGATCATTACTGTTTCTTTTAGTGAAAACCTCAAACTTGTACACCTGCTATATCACTTTCTTTATTCTCTTTGAATATTGGTTTGAGATTCTATCACCCTCCATTTCATGATAATGGTAGAATTCATTGATTTTTTTTTCCCTTAGAAGTAATGTGGCAAGTTTGTGATTGGTACCAGGAAGACATTGGGAAGGATGAACCTGTGGAGCGAGATCATGAAAATAATGCATTGGGAAAAATATTTTCTCATAGCAAAAATTTTGTTTCATTTAGAGAAAAATCCAATAAATGTATCTCAAGAGGAATAACTTTGAAACAAGATTCAAATTTTCAGAGTAAAAATTATGCAGACATGAACTGTAATGAGTTAAATGGTTCTGGGAAATCGTTTTTCTGTACTCTATATGAAACTGCTAACGTTCATGCCCAGTACTATGAACCAAATTTACGTGTGAAGGCTTTCAGCCTTGGGACAAATCCTAAAAGACATCGGAGAATTCACACAGGGGGGAAACATGAATGCAGTGAATGTCTCAGATCTTTCAGGTATAAGTCAAAGCTCATAATACACCAGAGAACTCATACAGGAGAGAAACCGTATGAATGCAAAGAATGTGGAAAAGCTTACAGGGAGAAGACGAAGCTCACATTACATTGCAAAACTCACACAGGAGAGAAACCTTTTGAGTGTAGTGATTGTGGGAAAGGTTTTATGCAGAAGTCAAACCTGATTATGCATCAACGAATTCATACGGGAGAGAAACCCTATGGATGTAGAGAATGTGGAAAAGCCTTCTGTGGTAAGTCTTAGCTTGTTGTTCACCAACGAATTCATACAGAAGAAAAATACTATGAATGTAGGGAATGTGGGATAGCCTTCAATAAAAACTCACACTTCATAACACATCAGAGAATTCACACAGGAGGGAAACCTTATAAATGCTGTGAATGTGGAAAAGCTTTTGTATATGCATCACAGCTTATTGTCCATCAGAGAACTCATACAGGAAGAAAACCTTATGAATGCAAAGAATGTGGGAAATCCTTTAACAAAAAGTCACACCTCATAAGACATCAGAGAATCCATACAGGAGAGAAGCCATATGAATGCAGTGAATGTGGAAAAGCTTTTATAGACAACTCACATCTTATTGTTCATCGAAGAACTCATACAGGAGAGAAGCCTTATGAATGCAGGGAATGTAGAAAAGCCTTTAATAAAAAGTCATCCCTCATAACACATCAGAGAATTCATACAGGAGAGAAGCCTTATGAATGCAGTGAATGTAGAAAAGCTTTTATAGACAAGTCACATCTCATTGTCCATCAGAGAACTCATACAGGTGAAAAACCCTATGAATGCAGTGAATGTGGAAAAGCTTTTATAGACAACTCACAGCTTATTGTTCATCAAAGAACTCATACAGGAGAGAAGCCTTTTGAATGCAGGGAATGTAGGAAAGCCTTTAGTTATAAGTCATCCCTCATGGCACATCAGAGAATTCATACAGGAGAGAGGCCTTATGAATGCAGTGAATGTAGGAAAGCTTTTATATACAAGTCACATCTCATTGTCCATCAGAGAACTCATACAGGAGAGAAACCCTATGAATGCAGTGAATGTGGAAAAGCTTTTATACGAAAGGCAGTGCTCATTGTACATCAAAGAACACATACAAGGGAGAAACCCTTTGTCTGTCTGGAATGCCAAAAAGCATTTGGCAGTATGGCAATGCTCAGTACACATCAATTGATTCACACAGGAGAGAAACCCCATCGGTGCAATGAATGTGGAAAAGCTTTCCGCCAAAAAAGCCATCTTATTATCCATCAACGATGCCATACTGGACAGAAACCCTATGGATGCATTCCTTGTGGTCAAATCTTCAGCTAGAAGTCCCAGCTTTCTAGATGTCAGAGGTGTCACAGAAGAGAAATCATGTCAATGTAAGAGAACCTTTTTTTGAGAAATCATACCTCTGTCCTGCAGAGAAGTTATGCAGGACATAAGCTTTGTCAATGTAATTAATGTGGGAAAACTCTACCTGCCAGATTTTTCTCACTTTGAGTGAAGAAATTTATACAGAAATCTAAGAAACCCATTAAGTACTGGAAAGACTTAAGTGAGACGTCAGATCTCATTGAAAGAAGAGAATTTACACAAAAGACATCCTATGAGTGTGGTGAAAGTTCTGATATTTTATTTTTGACCTAAGTTTCAGAAAACTTATCCAGAAGTGAAATCTTTTAAAGAGAGAGATTATATGAAAATTATTTGCCACCAACATAGCCTCATATTTCATTAGAGAAAGTCCATATGAATGAATTGAAAAGTCAAAATTATTTCTTAAGAGGAATCCCATTAGGGACCACACAAATGAAACCTTTTGAGTACACAAATATTTTGATAGGTCATAAAATTTTCAATTTTCACAGGAAAAAATCTCATGAATGTTGTGAATCCTGGAATACGTTCCAGATAAATGAGTTTTCATACCAAAGAATGCAGATAACTGAATACTTGTGAAAAGAGATGTCTCTGGCATTAAATCCAAACTTCTGTGCATTAGACATATTAAGGAGAATTAGTACAGTGTAATGATCATGGAAATTTGTTTACATAAATAACATAATAAAAATTTGAATCTTGTCGCATTATTATGTATTTATAGAAAATGCACCTCAAAGTAGTCAGTTGTGAAGGGCAGATAACTTTTGCATGCCAAATAACACTTTCATGTTTGGATATATTGTACAGTCAAAGTAGTAAATTAAGAAAGGTCATGGATATATGCATTTTGCTTTGTGCCTGAGTATTTTTGTAGAACATGTATATATTTGTTTTCAGATTTAACAAGGTAAAGTTGTGTACCATCAACAAAAATTGTACATTTTTGTATATCATAAATTGCAAGTGAAGTAATCAGGTTTAAGATTGAATGAGACTGTAATGTAATGCCATATATACATAAATTTATTGTTTACTGGTATACAATAAATGGAACTGGTATTTCTTTTCAGCCCTTTGGAATAATAAAGTTTTTAAAACAAATTGTCTTTTGGTTGTCACTCAGAAAAAAATACCCATTTCAAATAATTGAGTTTTTAAAAAATAATCCTCACCTGAGGACATTTTTTCATTGCTTTTAGAGAGAGAGGAAGGAAGCAAGAGAAACATCAATGAGAGAGAAGCATCTATTGGTTGCCTCTTGTAGATGCCCAGACCGGGGTTTTTAAATCCCTGGACTGGGGATTGTATATGCCAGACTGGAGATCCCACATGCCAGTACCAGGGGTTGAACCCGCAACCTAGGTATGTGCCCTGACCAAGACTCAAGCCTGCAAGCTTTTGGTTAGGGGATGACACTGCAACCAACTGAGCTACACTGGGCAGGGCAAAAATAATTAATTGAGTTTTAAGAGTAAAGGATAACCACAACTTTTCTGGCCACGTCCTGAAAAACGGGAAGTGGTTGCTATTTTCAAATAAATAAAGATTAAAATGTTACCTTTGTTGGTGGTATTATATGAGGATCATGACTTAGACCCATGGCCAGATGTGCTTACCACTACTTTCAAAAGCCTAGTCTTAATTTCCTGGGGCTGCCATAGGAAAGCACTAAAAACGGAGTGGCTTAAAACAACAGAGAGTTCTGGAGGCTAGAAGTTCAAAGTCAAGGTGTCAGGGCCATCCTCCCTCTGAACCCTCTTGGAGAATGAGAATTTCCTTGCCTCCCTGCTTCTGGTAGACTTGCTGGCAATTTTTGACATTCCTTAGCTTGCCTGGGCACAAGTCTAATCTCTGTCTCCATCATCACATGGCATTCTTCCCATGTGCCTCTCTGTCTTAATATGGCCATCTTACAAAAACAGTAATCATAGTGGATTAGTGGCCCACTGTGTCCATTGTGACATTATCTTAACTAATTACACCTGCAACTACTATATTTCCAAATACATTCACATTTTGAAGTACTGGAGGTTAGGACTCAAGTGTACCTCTTCTGGAGGGAGGGTGTGTTGGTTCTGGTACCAATTTCATTGTGTGTTTCTGGGGGTGAGTCAGGGGCCTAATTTCCCACACCAACAAATAATCCTCAGATGCCAGCAGGATGTCCAAGAATTCAGCTCTTTCTGATGCTGTCTACCTGGAGAAAGCATCAGGTTCCATGGGGTTCTATACCACAAGACTGTCCTCTCCATTCAGATGACAGCCACGATCCCAGGCTCTTACCCATGCTTCTTACCAAGGACTACAAACTGCAGGTTTCTCCCTGGCTGGTGTGGCTCAGTGGATTGAGTGCTGGCCTGTGAACCCAAAGGTCACTGGTTCGATTCCCAGTCAGGGCACATGTCTAGGTTGCAGGCCAGGTCAATATTTCTTTCCTCTTCTCCTTTCTCTAAAAGTAAATAAAGTCTTTTTGAAAAATTAATTACAGGTTTCAGTGACCCCTTCCGACACACAATGCCAATCACAAGTCTTAAGTTATTGTACTTCTGCCTGATGGACTATAAATTAGTTTCCCATAGCCCCTTTATTTGGTTTGTTTAATTTGCTAAAATGGCTCACAGAACTCACAAACATGTTCCTTACTAGATTACCTTTTTTTTTTTTGTAAAAGGCCCCAACACAGGAAAAGACAGATGGATAAAAAGCATAGGGAAAAGGTATATGGGGAGGGGTGTGAAACCTCCAGGCACACCACCATCCCCATATCTCCATGTGTTCACCAACCTGGAAGCTCTCTGGACCTCTTTCGGGTTTTCATGGAAGCTTCATTATATAGCCACAGTTGATTACATCATTGCCATAGACAATTGATTCAACCTCCAGCCCTTTTCTCCCGGGGTTGGGGGTGTGTGGAACTGACAGTTCCAACCCTCTAATCACATGGTTGGCTCCGCTGGCAACCAGCCCCCATCCTGGTGTTTTCTAAAAATAACCTGAGTAATGAAACAAAAGACTCTTTTAACACCCTCAACACTTAAGAAATTCAAAAGGTTTGGGAAGCTGTGTCTCAGGAATTATGGATGAAGACTATAATAGGGTCTGGCAGAAGTAAGGCCTGCCTGAGTGTGGTTGGTAGCGTAATAATATGGGTGTAATCATTTGTAGTTTTAATTTGAACATTTCACCTAAGATGTATGATGTGCTTGAGAACAATATTGTTATGTTACAGATTACATGCTTATGATTTTGTCATAAAAAGGGGGCATTATTTGTGCCAGACCCTGTATTTCTTCTTTTAAAAAATTTTATTACTTTATTGTATTTCAATTACAGTTGTCTGTGTCCTCTCCCTTCCCCTCCCCCCATCCCCTCCAAACCCACCTCCCTCCCCTGCCTCCATCCTCCCCCTTGGTTCTGTCCATGTGTCCTCTATAGTGGTTCCTGAAAACCCTTCTCCCCATTGTCCCCTCCCTCCTCCCCTCTGGCTATTGTTAGATTGTTTTTAATTTCAATGTCTCTGGTTATGTTTTGCTTGCTTTCTGCTTTTGTTGATTATGTTCCAGTTAAAGGTGAGATCATATGGTATTTGTCCCTCACTGCCTGGCTTAGTTCACTTAGCATAATGCTCTCCAGTTCCATCCATGCTGTTGCAAAGGGTATAAGCTCCTTCTTTCTCTCTGCTGCATAGAATTGCATTGTGTAAATGTACCATAGTTTCTTGATCCACTCATTTGTAGATGGGCACGTAGGTTGTTTCCAGCACTTGGCTATTGTGAATTGTGCTGCTATGAACATAGGAGTGCAAAGGTTCTTTTGAATTGATGTTTCAGGGTTCTTAGGGTATAATCCCAGGAGTGGAATTGCTGGGTTGAAAGGCAGTTCCATTTTCATTTTTCTGAGGAAATTCCATGCTGTTTTCCACAATGGCTGCACCAGTCTGCATTCCCACCAACAGTGCAGTAGGGTTTTCTTTTCTCCACATCCCCTCCAACAGTTATCTGTTGCTTTGTTGATGATGGCCATTCTGGCTGGTGTGAGGTGGTATCTCATTGTGGTTTTAATTTGCATCTCTCTGATGGCTAATGATGTTGAGCATCTTTTCCTATGTCTTTGGGCCCAGACCCTGTATTTCTTATAAACCACAATAGTATTAGAGAAGAACACAATTCATCTATAAACACCTAATACTTTGGATGTGTAGCTACAGAGATAATCCCAGGTTCAGGTCAGACACATTTTGCTAGGCCATTATACTCATCATGCTTCATAAGTGGAGACGGAGAATACCCTGCATACAGGCCTCCTCCAGACACACCCTGGATCCAATAACAACGGCGTTTACCACCATGACAGCAGATAGGAGAGGAAATGCCCTGTTATGCCAATAGGCTAGCACAAACAAAAAGGCAGTTAGCATAGACACCACAGACAGAAACTATTTGGATAACTCACAGATGGGACAGTTTACCCCATCTCCTTTGGAGAGGACACAGCAAAGTGTTCTTCTGAATTTAGTGGACATAGTTACGAAGTTTCCTTAATAAGTCTAGTTATAAATTTGAGAAGATAGAGAAAACATTCCAGCATATTCCAAAAGGGGGTGAGGCAATCCCAGTTACAGCGAATGTCCAAGCTCATGAAACATACATCAATACGATAAAATGCTAAACACAGGAAGTAAGTGGCTGAGGGCCATCCTCCTCAAAATGATGCATGTCATAAACCAGATACACACGCTAGTTCCATAAGAATACACCTAGTATGTCCTTTCCGGTTATTGCCTTTGTCAATGTATCAACTCTCAGACCCAATCTACCCTTCTTCTTAACCCCGCTTAATGATGCTAGAGCTGGACCTTGTTTATGTCTCCTTTGTCAGTTGTAGGGTTATTAATAGAGAATACAGAAGGGACATTATGTGGCCATAGCAAAGGGATTGTTTCTGGTTCTGGTGTGCTTTTTTTTTTTTTCCCCCTGAATGTGTGGCTACCAGCAGAGTTCCTGGCTGGAGTTCCCCTGGCCTTCATTTTTATGTTCCTCCCTGATGAGTTCCATCTCTCCCGTAGTCTCCACTGAGCTTCTCCACCATCAGTCGGCCACATTTTGTGGATGAACTTTGCCGTGCTGGTTGGTTTTACCAATCATTGATTACTCTCACCCGGTTCAATGATTACCATGATGGCTGCAAAATAGTGGTATTTTACCTATTCTGTATATAGTTAATATTTGGAATTCTGTAAGGAAGGACGTTCCTCCCCCATTTATTTGTTTGTTTGTTTATTTAATTATGGATTCAAGAGTTATTTTAGTCACTGATTTACCATCTTTGCTATCATTGTTTTGAGCTCATATTTCTCCAGATTTGGCCAATGCAAGTCCTGTTAACTTGGCCTCTGTATATATTTGATATATTTCCACCATTTTTTGAGCACTTTGTTTGGTTCAACAATATTGTCCAGGCTGCTTTATTTTCCTTGCCCCAGGACTGGAAACAGTGATTTCTCCAAGGAGTCCTAGGTTTTTAAGGTGCAGGGTTGTATTTAGGAGAAAAAACTAGCCCTGGCTGGTGTGGCTCAGTAGATTGAGCACTGGCCTGTGAACCAAAGGTTTGCTGGTTCGATTCCCAGTAAGGACCCATGCCTGGGTTGCAGGCCAGGTCCCTAGTGAGGGGTGTGTGAGAGGCAACCACACACTGATGTTTCTCTCTCTTTTTCCTTCCCTTCCCCGCTCCCTAAAAATAAATGAATAAATTTTTTTAAAAAAGAAACAAAAATCAGGGTGCTGGTATCCCCATTGTTACTGAGGTCATTGCTTCTAGGCTGTCTCAGTATATAGAACTTAAGAAACACACTGCTATATACTTGTGTGCATGTATGTTTGCATGTGTACATGTATGTATATAACCATGAATCACACTGATAATTCTCATTTAAATCCAACACTTTGGACTCATTCTAGTCTTCCCCCTCTCCATTTCTTTTTTTTTTTAATTTTATTTATTTATTTTTCTTTTTTAATTACTTTATTGTTGTTCAATTACAGTTATCTGCATCCTCTCCCCTCCCCTCCTCCCACCCCCTCCAACCCCACCTCCCTCCCCTGCCTCCATCCTCCCCCTTGGTTCTGTCCATGTGTCCTCTATAGTGGTTCCTGAAAACCCTTCTCCCCATTGTCCCCTCCCTCCTCCCCCCTGGCTATTGTTAGACTGTTCTTAATTTCAATGTCTCTGGTTATGTTTTGCTTGCTTTCTGCTTTTGTTGATTATGTTCCAGTTAAAGGTGAGATCATATGGTATTTGTCCCTCACTGCCTGGCTTACTTCACTTAGCATAATGCTCTCCACTTCCATCTATGCTGTTGCAAAGGGTATAAGCTTCTTTCTCTCTGCTGCATAGAATTGCATTGTGTAAATGTACCATAGTTTCTTGATCCACTCATTTGTAGATGGGCACGTAGGTTGTTTCCAGCACTTGGCTATTGTGAATTGTGCTGCTATGAACATTGGAGTGCATAGGTTCTTTTGAATTGATGTTTCAGGGTTCTTAGGGTATAATCCCAGGAGTGGAATTGCTGGGTTGAAAGGCAGTTCCATTTTCATTTTTCTGAGGAAATTCCATGCTGTTTTCCACAATGGCTGCACCAGTCTGCATTCCCACCAACAGTGCAGTAGGGTTTTCTTTTCTCCACATCCCCTCCAACAGTTATCTGTTGCTTTGTTGATGATGGCCATTCTGGCTGGTGTGAGGTGGTATCTCATTGTGGTTTTAATTTGCATCTCTCTGATGGCTAATGATGTTGAGCATCTTTTCATATGTCTCTGGGCCCTCTGTATGTCCTTTTTCAAGAAGTGTCTGTTCATGTCTTTTGCCCATTTTTTATCTGGGTTTTTTGTCTTCCTGGAGTGGAGTTGTGTGAGTTCTTTATATATTTTGGAGATCAAACTTTTGTCTGAGGTATCATTGGCAAATATGTTTTCCCATACGGTTGGTTCTCTTTTTTATTTTAATACTATTTTCTTTAGCCCCACAGAAGCTCTTTATTTTGGTAAGGTCCCATTTGTTTATTCTTTCCTTTATGTCCCTTGTTCTAGGGGACATATCATTGAAGATGTTGCTGCGTGGAATGTCTGAGATTTTCCTACTGGTTTTCCTCTAGAACTTTTATGGTGTCATGAGTTACATTTAAGTCTTTTATCCACCTTGAATTTATTTTTGTGTATGGTGTAAGTTGGTGTTTGAGTTTCAGTTTTTTGTAGGTAGCCATCCAGATTTCCCAACACCATTTGTTGAAGAGGCTATTTTTATTCCATTTTATGCTTCTGCCCCCTTTGTCGAAGATTAATTGCCCATAGAGACTTGGGTTTATTTCTGGGCTCTCTATTCTGTTCCATTGGTCTATCCGTCTGTTTTTATGCCAGTACCAAGCTGTTTTGATTACAGTGGCCTTGTAATATAGCTTGATATCAGGAATTGTGATCCCTCCTGCTTTGCTCTTCTTTCTCAAAATTGCAGCTGATATTCGGGGTCGTTTATGGTTCCATATAAATTTTTGAAGTGTTCTATATCTGTGAAATATGCCATTGGTACTTTGATAGAGATTGCATTGAATCTTCCATATTTCTTACTCTGTTCTCCAACACTGTCAAGATTTCTCTCCCATTATTCTAAAAATATTTACTCATTTTCTCAACCCCTAGAATACACAGAAAGGAATTTCAGGGCAGCTAATCCATACTGTTGTGAAAGACTTACTGACTAGAGTTAATATTCATTTATAGTTCTTTTCATCCCAAATATTAGAGTGTAAAGTTAAAATACTGTGTTGAAAAGTTACTTGGAACAGTTTCTAAGATCACTTTGTTGTGGTTATGAATAATATATAATTAAATGAGCTATTTTCTGTTTATATTCTATTTTAGAATTGTTCTGCCTATGCTTTTTGATGTTATTTATTTTTTGTATGCAAAACATCAGCATAATTCCAGATGTCAAAACTATGCTGAAAGTTTTGTGTAGTTTTGTATAGAATTACTCAACAAAGTAATTCATGTGATTTTTGGTTTTAGACTTTTTATAAAAATTCCAACAGTTGCATTTAATATAACAATGCAGTATCATAACTGAAATAGTGTGAACTGGTACACCATCAACCTATTTTTATGGATGGGGATGACCGAGGTTGTAGAGGGAAGTAAGAAACTGACTTTCCCACGATTTCTGAAAGGGTTGAAATTCCTATTTTCTATGCTCTTTCATGAACATGGAATATGAACAAGGACAGTTCCCTTTATTTAAAAAAAGGTTATTTTATATATTTTTGATATGCAAGGGAAAAAATACACATGTTCTTAATGGCACTTTTTACCAAAGTGAAAAGAAATGACCTAGAGATACATTTATCAATGTGATTGAGTCTCACAAATATTATGTTGATTGAGAAATCTGATCATAGAAAGCAAACAGTATACTATGTAATACAATTAAGTGATATAAACAAATAAGTTTCTTAGAGGGACATATTTAGCAAAACTATAAAGAAAAGTCAGGGAATGCCAGACAGAGGATTTAGCATAGTAGTTACTTCTTAAAAAAATTTTTTTAATTGTTGTTCAATTACAGTTGTCCCCAATTTTCTCCATTATTCTTCCCTGCCCTCCTTACCTCCCATCTTCCCCTCTCAATCCCCTCACACCTCAGTAGTTACTTCTTGGTGTGAAGGGATATTTGGTCAGAGAAGGGCAAAGAAGCTTCTAGCAGGGAGGGTTGATACTATTCTCTCTCTTAAGTCTGGTGATAGATATGAACCTTCAGTAAAGTTTTTTCTAACATACAAATAATAGATATTCCTTTGTATGAAATATATTACAATTTCAAAAAGTACTGGTGTGTGAATAAAAAACACGTCACTTTCTTTTGTTTTCATGGTGATAACTAATTGGTAAAAAGTGTATAAGCACTTTGGAATTAAGGAATTGCTTGTATTTGAACAGTAAGATTTCATAATGTCTTCCCAATGTTTTTGTCATCTTAGGATTTCATAAAGTGTCTGACAGTAATATCAGAACAACTTATTTTACCAGTCCAATACTTCAGAAATCTACTCCATGCAGATTTTTCAACAGTAGGAATGAAGTCATTTGGCTTTATTTTATTTTTTTAAAGATTTTATTTACTTTTAGACAGAAGGGAAAGGAGGGAGAAAGAGGGAGAGAAACATCAATGTGTGGTTGCCTCTAATGTGGCCCCTACTGGGGACCTGGCCTGCAACCCAGGCATGTGCCCTGACTGGGAATTGAACTGGCGACCCTTTGGTTTGCAGCCTGCGCTCAATCCACTGAGCTACACCAGCCAGGGCATATTTGTCTTTATTTTTGCTTCACTGTAAATTTCCATGTAACAAATTATTAGAAACCAAGGTTTTTATTATTGTTTTAAAGAAATAGGTATTTCTTTCTTCCAGGTATTGCCATAATATCAGTGTAAGAAAGCCTACCTTTATAAAACCAAAAATTTGCAAAATATGCCCTTCTCTAAAATTGCATGATACAAATATTAGTTAAGATATTGGTTGTTTTCAGTTATTTCTGACTATGTCAAAAAAGAAAAACTACTTTTCTTGAATGTTGGTTATATTAAAGATAAATTAATATTGATTCCAGTTCCTAAAAATTATATTTCTCTTTAAGCACAGTGTTTTTTTTATTTTGAACTGATGTATTTAAAAGTAAACTGAATTGTTCCCTTCTCCTTTGTCCTCAGGAAGAATTTGTAAGGTTGGTGCTATTTCATCTGTAAATTTTTGATAGAATTCACAGGTGAAGCAATGCAGGCCTGGAGTTTTCTTTGTGGGTTTTGATGAGGAATTCAACTTTTTAATATTGTACTGTTTAGATTTTCTAGTTCTTTGTGTCAATTTTATATGTTGTGCTTTTTTCAAGGAACTTGTTGACTTCATCTAAATTGTTCAATATAGTGACATAAAATCATCAGATCTTTTTACAATGTTGAGGATCTGTAATGATGTCCCTTTATTCTTTCCTAAGGTAATTCATGTTTTCTAGGGATTTGTCAATTTTATTGATATCTTAAAACAACCTACTTATTGACTTTGTTGATTTTCTCTATTGATCTCTATTTATCTGTTTTCACTTTTCTTGTTAGTACTTTCTTCAGGTTTAATTTGATCTTTTTTTAGTTTCTTCAGGGGAGGGTTAGATATGAGTTCACATCTTTCTCTTTTATTAAAAGCACTTAAAGGTAAAAATTTCCCTTGAAGTACTTCCTTTGGTTGCTAATTACAATGTTTGATATGTTTTGTTTTTATTAGCATTCAGTTCAAAATATTTTCTAATTTTCCTTGAGATTTCTCATATAGCCCATGGGTTATTTAAAAGTGTGTTTAATTTTTCAACTATTTGGGCATTTTCTAGTTATGTTACTGTTACTGATTTTTAATTTGATGTGTTGTGATCATAGAATATATTTTGTGTGACTTCAAGCCTTTGATTTTTATTGAGACATTTTGTAACCCAGCACATGAAAAGAATTTTGTTGTGTATCATGTTCTCGTTGGGTGTAGTATTTTATTCATGCCAATTAGGTCATTTGGTTGTATTGTTTAAGTCTCCCTATATTTTTTACTGATTAATTTCTTTTTTTTCATTTAATAGTTTTATTTTTATATAGCACATTAAAAATACCAGTATGAGCATTTTGCTAAAAGAGAGGATTAGATTACCTTCCAGTATCCCAGAAAGGACAACGGATACATCATCATGAATTGTTCAAAGAATTCCCAACACAAATTTTTAGCAATAGCAAATACAACAGTTTACACTATTCATTACATACTAAAGGAGGCCTCCACAACTCGTCTATTTATTTTTTTTTAAATAATTACTTTATTGTTGTTCAATTACAGTTATTTGCAACATCTCCCCTCCCCTCCTCCCTTCCCTTCCAACCCCACCTCCCTCCCCAGCCTCCCTCCTCCCCCTTAGTTCTGTCCATGTGTCCTCTACCGAGGATCCAAGATCTGTGAGAAAATATCAAATGGTCTGAAATATTTTCTCACAGATCTTGGATCCTCCATTCTGTTTATCTTCCCACTCTTTTTTTTTTCTTTTTACATCTCAGTCTTGAGTCTTTCTATTGATCTGAGTCCACTTTCACTCATTCTTAATTTTTACTTTAATCTGATGTAAACACATCTGAGATTGTATTTTTCATTTCTACAGTTTCCATTATTTTGTTATTCTGTCTCCTGCTGAAATTTCCCAGCCCTTTGTACATGGTCTACCTTTTCCACGAATCCTTCATTTTTATTTTTTTCCATTAAAACCTTTTGCATTTTTATAATGAAGTCCCTGTCTGATCATTTCAAAATCTGGGCTTTTCTCCAGGTCTACCTTTTGTGTGTTTCTCTTCTTTAATATATATCATTTTTTTCTTTGTGTATATCTTTTATCCTTTGATTTTTATGCTAGACATTTTATATAAATGAATAGTAGAGACTGGAGCTAATATTTACCTTACAATGATTTTACAGATTTCTAACACCCTGTATTTTTTTCAGCTTTAAAAAAATTGTGGAGTATAACATACAGAAACCTGCAGAAAACATAAATGAGTATATCACAGTTTATCTCCACTCCTATTGATGGATTCCTGGGTTGTTTCCAGTTTGGGGCTATTATGAATAAAGCTACTATGA
Source organism: Micronycteris hirsuta (assembly GCA_004026765.1). NCBI lineage: Eukaryota > Metazoa > Chordata > Mammalia > Chiroptera > Phyllostomidae > Micronycteris > Micronycteris hirsuta. The sequence goes on from PVJI01004285.1 coordinate 27,445, forward strand.
ACCTTCTCATAATCTTTTTGTTGAAATATGATTTTTATTTTCTTGAGTAGATATCTAGGAGCTGAGGAATTTTTCAGAATACATAGCCATCCCCTCCCACTCCCAGTTTTATTAAGGGTAATTGACATTCATGACTGTATAAGTTTAAGGCACACAGTATAATGGTTTGACATGCATATATTGTAAATTACTGTAATCACTTAGTATCCATCATCTCATAGGTTAAATAAAGAGGAAAAAATTCTCTTTGTGATGAGAACTCTTATGATTTACTCTATTAACAACTTTCCTCTGTGTCATACGGTGGTTTTAGCTATAACCATCATGTTGTACATCGTGTCCCTAGTACTTCTATCCTATCTCCTACCGGAAGTTGGGCCTTTTGACTACCTTCCTCCAGTTTCCCCTCCACTTCTGGTAACCACAAATCGGATCTTTCCATGAGTTTGGTGTTGAGTTTGTTTTTAGGTTTCACATGGAAGTGAGGTCATATAGTACTTGTCTTTCTGTCCGATTCATTTTGCTTCGCATAATGCTCTCAAGGTCCATTTATGTTGTCATAAATGGCAGGATTTGCAGGCTCTCTCTCTCTTTTCATGGCTGAATAATGGAATATGTAGTTTCTCAGTCTGTCTTTTCAACTACCTTCCTAGCTGACTGTTGTGACCACACTAGAAATCAACATGTGGAAAGAAACACCACCGCAGGTGGTATTCGGAGGTAAGGGGCAGGAGGGGATCGGAATATGAGTGGGAAAGAGTTGTACAACAGAGAGTGTCCCAAGATTGCAAACCGTTTATAACCAATTGGGGGGGGGGTATGGTAACAGTGAAGGTTGAGGAGAAGGCCAAGAAGATACCTTGGATTTCTCGGAAGGTTATTTATTCAGAGGAGCCAACAAAACTGAGACAAGCTGACAGGGAAGTAAGCAAGTTCTCCAGAGGCTGGGGGTGAAGTGAGATTGAGCAGAACTTCCCACTGCCTTAATTGTGTTTTAGTTCCAGGCGACCACTAGGTGGCAACTGTGTTCCGTGATGAGTTTTCATTAGCTCTTGGGCTGAACAAGGGAAGGTGACCTGCGTCAAGGTCAGGTCATGCCAGAGTAATTTAGCTTCTGCTCCCTTTGGTCCCTCTCCTTTCTCTCGTCTAATAACCCCAATTTCAGATAACATAACTCTGATGCGAATGGGTTCCCTGACTTCAGGTAGCCTGGACTCCAGAAGCTATGGGTCTTCTTTAGTATACAGGAGAAGGGATGTGCCCTGGTGGGGTGGTTCAGTTGGTTGGAGCTAGTCCACCTACACCAAAAGGCTGCTGGTTTGATCTGCAGTTGGGGCATGTGTGGGAGGTAACCGATCAACCCCTCTCTCTTTCTCTCCACCCCTTCCTCTCTCTCTTAATTTAATTTACCCTACAGATAAACCCATATGTATTTAAAGGGATGTGTTTGCAGTTATTCATAGCAGCATTGTTGGTAACAGCAAAAGATTAGAAACGATTTAAAATGGATATTAGCCAAAAGGCCAGAGAAGTGATTAGTCACAATTTAAATGTTCCTTAATATGTGACTGGTTAAGCCCTGGCTGCTGTAGCTCAGTAGACTGAGCGCGGGCTGTGATTCAAAGGGTCACTGGTTTGCTTCCCAGTCGGGGCACATGCCTGGGTTGCCAGCTAGGTCTCTGGTAGGGGGCATGTGAAAGGCAACCACACACTGATACTTCTCTCCCTCTCTTTCTCCTTCCCTTCCCGTCTCTCTAAAAATAAATAAAGAAAATCTTTTAAAAATTTTTAAAGAAATATGCGACTGGTTAAGTAAATTTTGTCGCATCAATGGAATACAATGCAAGCATGGAAAAGAACAAGGAAGCTCTTTATGTACTGATGTGATGTGACCATTGTGTCTCATTGCTTTGAATTTATTCACGTCTAGCTGAAAGGATGGCTGAAGAAAGTATTGTTTTAGGTGTATGCATTTTGACAAATTTTGGCAAGGAAGGAGAGGGCAAATATTGAGTAGAAAGCTTTGAGTCTCTGCCACATCCTGCCCCTTTGTCTACTCACCATCCTTAGACACTCTTCTCTGTGAATAGAAGTAGTCCCATCCTTCCCCAGGGTGACAGCCCGAAGTTTTATTTTGGAGTTTTAGACTCATTCAGGTCTAGAAGTGTTTCTCTGTGGTAACTGTTCCCTAAACGTACTAGAACCCTCAACTTCCAGACTCCAAATATACAATGGAGCAATGGTGATGAAGTGTCCGCAGTGGCAACACAGAAGAGTGGAGAGGATGTAGCAGGCACAACTGTATTGCAATTAACCGAGGCCAGTGGGCAGGCATAGTAAGAACTCCTTGCCCTGCCCGTGGAAGAGGTTTCTTAGTTAGCCACTTCAGAAGCATCCTATCTAGAGGATGTATACCATCCTTTATGGCTGCCGGCTCTACCCTCTTGGATTTCTTGTTTGTTTGTTTGTTTGTTTTTTAATCTTATTTTTTAAATTTTTTTAAAGTTTAAATTTATTGGGGTAATATTGATTAATAGGATCATACAAATTTCACGTTTACCTTTCTGTGATACAAGATCTGTACATTGCACTGTGTGCCCAGCGCCCAAAGTCAAACCATCTCCCATCACCACTTATTAGGCCCCCTCCACCCCCACCACCCCTACTGCATTTCTTGTTTCTTATTTTCTGAGGCCACACCTTAGAAGGACATTGGAGGGTATACATTTCTTGGGCAGTAAAATGCATTTCTAGCCCTGGCCGGGTGGCTCAGTTGGTTGATGCATTGTCCCATACACCAAAAGGTTGCAAGTTGATCCATGGTCAGGCCACATACCTAGGTTGTGGGTTCCATCCCCGGTCGGGGTGAAGTGTTTCTCTCTCACATCAGTGTTTCTCTCTCTCTCCTTCTCCCTCTCTAAAATCAATAAACATATCCTCAGGTGATGATTTTTTTAAAAAGCATTTCTAGGAGTCCAGAATGCAGGTGAAATGAGTAAACTCTGCATTGGAAATGCAAAAACTTTAGGGGTGACATGAAGGCAAGGGAAAGGATGACTGCATAAAGCAATGGATGAGCGAAGGATTTTTGAAAAATTCAATGTAATTGGTAGCATAGGTTAACAACACATATGTTTTAGGTGCACAATTCTGTAATCCATCATCTTTATATTGCATTGTGTGCCCACCACCCAAAGACTAGTCTTCTGGGGGAAGAATTTTTGATAACAAGACAGGTATTTTGTGGGCTTTTGGGTGTGTGGATTTTTGTTTTTGTTTTTGCCAATGAGTCAGGAAAGTATGTTACACAATAAAGGACAGTTTGGGAGTAATTATTTGCAGAAAGCAAAGAAAAAAGGCTGAGTGATATTGTGGGTTGATTTATTTGAAAACAAAACTGTAAGGCAGCTGCCAGAATGCTCTATTTGAAATAGTGAAAATCTTAGGTGTTTATGAAAATATAAACCACATGAAGATTTGTAAAAATTGTGAAAGTGGGGATGAGGGTTCATTGGACATGGCTCAACTCATGAATGATGGTCAGAGATAACTTTAATTGAACATCAAAGGTTCTCACTTGACACCTGCGGGATACGATGTTTATTGATTCATTAATTCAATAACTATTCATTGAGTGTCTGTCACATGCCAGTCACTATTTTATACATAGGGTATTGGGGTCCATTAGAGAACAGTACAGACCAAGTCCCTGCCCACAGATTGCTTACATTTTCATTATGTAAAGGAAATCATGCCAAGTACTATAAATAGTGATTATACAGTTTCATGCCAATGAATTTGATAGTTTGTTTGAAATGCTAAATTCCTTGAAAGTCACAGTTTATCAAAACTGACAGAAATCTAATGTCTGAAGATTCTAATAACTACTAAAGAAATAGAACCTGTTATTAAAAGCCTTCCTGTGAAGAAGACCCAAGACCCAGTGGCCTTTCCTGGTGAATTTCTGTAAACATGTATAACACATGTAACACCAGAGAATAGGATCAGAGGAATCACTTCCCAGCACTTTTTAGAAGGCTATTATACGTTTGATGGAAAACCTGACACAGACATTAGAAGAAAGTAGAAGAAGAGATCAATCTTTACATAAACATAAAATGAGAAATTCCAAACCAATCTAGTGATATTAATTAGAAATACATTTAATACATCATGACCAAGTGTAGTTTATTCTAAGAATACACGAGTAGTCAAACATTCAAAAATAAATGTAACTTATAATGATGTAAATGAAAGGATAAATATAATATAATCATCTTAATATGTTCAGAAATACATTTCACACAACGCAATAGCTACTCATTAGTTAAAAAGGAAGAGACTCTTCAGTTACATGGGAGTAGAAAACACTTCCATAGTCTGATTTTTTTAAAAAGCTTACAAAAAAGACACAGCAAATATCTTACTAAATGGCGAAACACCAAAGTTTTTTCCATAATATACCTCTCATCTAAGCTTTCCAGATTCCCCATTATTCACTTCTCTACCCTTGTACTTTCTCCCACCTCTACTTACCTCAGGGTATGGCCTGAGGTGCTAAAACCAGAAAGGACACCAATATACCCTTATGTCTATTTTCTTTCTCACCATTCAGGAGGCACCAAAGTAGGATGAAAGCAGGAACTGGGAGCAGGGTAGGCAGAGTTTGAAAATGTGCCCCAGCTCCACTCACATTGCTCGTAACTCAGCCTCTATAGGAGGTGAAACAGATTTGGTGGTCGTGTCACTGGTCGGGGCTAAGTCTTCTGTTGGGGCTGTTTCCTCTGTCAGGGCTCTTTCCAGACTGGTGGGCAGGGAGCGAATTAGTCTCTCTCGGAAGTCTTGGCCCACAAACACATAGAGCATTGGGTTGAGGCAGCTGTTGAAGAATGCCAAGGAACTCGTTGGGTGTATCAAGATATCAACAATTTTGTATTTACCCTCAAACGCCATCTCTTTGAACCAAATTGTACTCAGAAGGGCATTCAGTTGAAAGGGGAACCAGCAAATGAAGAAGGAGGCCACAACAGCAGTGAGGACCCGTAAGGGACGGCTGGAATTAATCATGTTTTTCTTTCGGATTTTGGCAGCAATGAGCCCATAGCAGATAGCAACGATGGACATTGGCATAGTGAATCCAATGATAAACCGGATGATCCCTCTGACTGTCACCCCAATGATCGTCACCTTTTTCATCTCTTCAAGGTTGTCAGTCCAGGATGCAAAATTGAAAGTACAGTACGTATTCCCTCTTCCATCACTTACAGTAGTCAGGAAAAGGAAAATTTGCGAGGTAAGGACTATTGCAAGAATCCAAGGTACAATGATCAGTTTTATAGCCAGACTTACAGTGCGGTGGTTCTGGGCCCAGACTGGATGCCGGACACAAATACAGCGGTCCAGAGCAATGAAGGCAATGAGGAAGACACTTGCAAACAGGTTAATGTCCACGATAATGTTAATTAACTTGCACAGGAACCAGCCAAAAGGCCATCGTTCTTCCATGACCATTGAGGCCATGAGGAATGGTAGAGTGGCAATGAAAGAGAAGTCGGCTAAGGCCAGGTTCAGGTAACACACGGTGGTGACTGTACGTGCCATCCGGAACCCAGCCACCCAGATCACAAGCCCATTGCCCAGGATGCCAAGGACAAAGGTGATCCCATGAACCACCAATGAGGTGATTCGAAGAACAATGAACAGAGGAGACTCAAAGATAATCTCATGAGATTCATTCAGAGAGATGGAGGAGTTGGTTTCCATCCTGTTGTCCACACCTGAAACATTTCAGCAACGGGAATTTGTCAGCTGTGAAACCATCCTACAGCATTTCTGTTCAGGCCAACATCAACATGCACTATGTATAGCTTCCTGGCCAAACGGGATACCCGCTCTACTGAACCTTGTGGTCAGTCAGTCTACATTTGGCAAACTCTTGGCTACTCCCTTGGGAAAACAGTTCTCTATATTTCCATAATTATTAATATGCATTCCATCTCTTAGGCTGATTACTTAACCGAGAGGGTTAAAAGGCCCCCGTCCATCGGCAGAATCCTGAGCTGAGGGTGTATAAACAACAGAAAATTGATGGGAAGCTTGTTCAGCACAGTGAGGGAGGCACTAGACTCAGAGTCAGTAGGGTCCCACCATCTCCCACCCACAACTCAATGCGTAAATGCCAGCTGGCTCTGCAAACTCTGCCAGCCCCAGGTTCTGGCAGACTCCTGTCCCTTCCCTCTGCGAGAACCCTTGACCTATTGTGCTGTTTGTCTCACCATGCTCCTCTCACATGGCTCTTAGGGTTTGCATGTATGACTATGTTGTTAGTCTCAGAGTGTGGTTTAGGTTTATACTTAAAGAGGATCTTGAACAGGCACTGGAAATATGTAGTGACATGTTCCATCTTGTGGTGTCTGTGCTGCAGCAAGTCTGCAAAGGGGCCCCTTTACTACATTGAACCCTGTTTTTCATGGTCTCTGTTAGATATGGAGCTCTCCTCTGTTTGGGTTGCAAAGAATTTTTATCCATTGTGTAACGTTAGTGTCTGTGGCATAAAGAAACAAGATTAGTAGATAGTCTATATTTGTGCGGTTCTTATCAGAGAGCATGCATTATTTTTAAGTGTGGATCTAGTTACATATGCAGAGATCCAGTGTGACCTACATGCAACTCAATAATATCTATTGTTTCCAGTTTTCATAAGAATAAATTTATATTCTGAGCAATTTCAAGACCTGCAGACGTCACTAAAGGGATAAGTGGCAGAGGAAGGACCTCAATCCAGCTTCATCTGACTTCCAAATCCTTCCTCTACTACTCAGCTGTGACAGGCATTGCTGGATTCCCACCCAACATCCATTCTCTCATTCTTCTTTGCTAACCAAACTCAAGTTTATGTGCTTACTCACTCTTCAGGGAAGATGTTCCCCTCCATCTTTGGAGCCAAATTCTGATTAGTCTCCCTGGTAAATGGAATCTACTCTCCTTTGCAAAGGAGTATTTTAACAGCTGGTACAGGACTGAATTCTTTGTTCTGGAGAAATGTTTGTGCACTGTAGGATGTTTAGAAGCATCCCTCGCCTCCACCTGCTACAGGCCATTGCCAGTCTCCTTCCACTGTCACTACCAAAAGTCTCTACAGGCATTGTGAAGTGTCCCATGGGGGAAGGTACCCCACTTGAGGGTGCAACTGGATTTAGACCATAGATTTCATAGTGTAGAATGCTGGGCTCAGGAGTTTGGTCAATCCGTATTCTAATCTCACTGACACCTGCCCAGGGACAGCAACATAACTTTGAATTTACGTTTCCTTCTCTATAGAACGATGTGACTTTGGGGTGAAGACTGGTTCCTAGGTGAGGATGAGCTGAAGATAGACATGGAAATCTTTTAGGCTAAACTGGGAGCCTTTAACATATGGGGACTCTTGGTGCTCCCTGGGTTCTTTCCTGTGTCCTGGGATTCAGTCCTGGTTTATACATTGTAGAAGCTCAAGTTCAGGTCAAGAACAATGCTTGTGATAATCACAATTGCTGCTTATGAGTGTTTTGTATGTGCCAAGAGCTCTTCTTCTAATCCTCGCCACAACTCTACTCTCACGGCTCTTGAGAATTGCAGGTGTGAAAGCATGTAGAGCACTAAGCATTCTCTGGGAAGTTTTAAATATGGATGATGTCCGTTATAATCAGTATAACCATTGTACAGATGAGGCAGTGAGACTTAAACTGGTTTCACTACTTGTTTAAAGCCCCCAGTTAGAAAGAGGTAGGGCCCAAATTTGAGCTCCACTAGATAGGTTCCACCAGAAACGTGCTCTTAACTTTCTCTCACCCGATACTTCCTCAGCAAGGGCAGTTCTCTCTACCTAGCCACTCGGCATCCTACAAGGACCTCGGAAGATAGGATGAGCTTAAAAATCTCTAAATTATTGGTTTAAATATGTTGATGCAACAAGGAAGGATGATTGTGCAGTGACAGGTGGGGAAAGGCCAATGAGGCAAAGTTGTGAAATTAGGGGCCCGCTCTCTCAGTCCAGAGTGGGGGAGAACCTGTATGCCCCAGGTGGTACTCAGGTGGATTACGATGCCTGCTATTTGGTGATTCATAAAAGGTGCCGGTCACGGTACAATTTATCATCTCCAATGACAACATCCTTGGTTTGGATAAGTAAAATCATTCATGACCCTGGCAGAGGAAGCAACCTGCCCAATATCACAATTACTAAGGGTACAACTGGATTTAGACCACAGATTTCACACACAAACTCAGTAGTTCCTTGTTATTTTACTCTATTTCTTCATGATGTTCGCATTTTCATGCTTGCAAGTAGTTGTTTCAGTTCTGCTTTCTCCTCAAAATTCTTAACCTCCTCCCCATTTCTGCTCTCAGCTGATGCCCCTACCTCATATTTTAATGAAAAAGTACTAATAATTGTTTGTGAATGTTGTAGCTTTCTCTCTCCCCAATGCTCCCATTTATCTGCACCTGTTACAGTGAATCCAGAGTTCTTGTTCCTTCCCCCTTCATGTTTGCTATGGATCCCTCTCTCCCTCACTTTCCCAAGATTTTTTTCTCCTGCAGGATCACTTTTCCTTTCTGCCAAAATATCCCCAAGATTTTCTTTCTACTAGATCATTCTACCACACTTACATGATCATCTCCCCTCCCTTCACAGGGCAAACATCCTTGGCTCAAGTTCCTTTCCAGCTTCAGCCCTGTTCTTGCAAGAAAATTCTCTCAGTGAAGGGGATTCACAGCCAAAGCTAGAAGGTGGTGTCTCTACTTGTCATCTCACCTTTTCTCCTAAACTCACATATACTGACTTGTGTCCTGAACACGCCATGGGCTGTGCTCCCCTAAAGGACACTGATGGCCTCCATGTCCCTGCTCCAGGAATGCCTGTTCAGTTCTTACCAGCAGTTCTTATAGCTCAGTGATGTGGACACATAAACCCCTTTCTTTTTGTAAAAACACATTTTCTTATGCCTTCAGATGATAAAATGCATACACAACAGACTCTTAGTTGTCATTATAGCTCTATAGTCCACCTCATCTCAGCGCAGTTTCTCTTTAAACCTAGCATTACCTAAACCAAACTCTTAATAAATGCTTCCATCCTCCCAAAACTGCCACTCTGAATATTCTGTCTGTTTGGATCTTAACACTCAGTTGTTAAATTTCCAAATCTAACACACCATTGGATTTCCTTTCCATGACCATCTAATTCAAATAAATCACTCTGTCTACAAAGTAACTAATTCCATATGTAGAATCATTTTTATCACCACCACCTTTGTCTCTGGCTCTTGTCTGGCTGCTTACTTGTACTAACCTTGAAAATAGCTTGTTCTTGCCACTGGTGCTGCCCCCCACCCTGATCCATTCCCCAGGCATAAGCCCAAATGATGTTTTAGAAACACTAATCATACCACGACATTATTCTTCTTAATGCCTTCCAATGGTTTTCCGACTCCTAACTCAAGCTTACCAAGCCCTCCCGGTTCTGCCCTGTGTACCCCTCAGACTCACATATGCAGTGTCCTCTCGCACACTGTGATGGATCCACACCACATTCCTTCCATTCCTTGAACATGCCAACCTCACTGCCTTCTCAGGGCTTTTGCTTCTCTGTTCCTCCTGCCTGCTATGCTGTTCCTTTCAGGCTTTCCACATCTGGTTCTTTTGGAATATTCTTAGCTTAGATAATGTATCCTCAGAGAGGTTATACTTGACCCACAATGAAAAGCAGCTACCCCAGGAACAGGCTGTGTCACCAGGTGGTGTTCCTGCTTATTTGTTCATTAATTTGTGTTTTATTCTAAATACCCTGCACATTAGTATGTAAGCTACAGAAGACTGCCTGGTTCTTTCAGTGCTCTATCCCCATAGTAATGCTGACCAATAGAACCATAAATGTGAGCCTCATATGTGACTTACAATTTATAAAGTATAAGAAATTAATTTTAATATAATATTAATTTTAATAATATATTTTATTTAAGTCAACAAATACAGAATATCATTTGAACACATAACCCTTCTAAGAATTGTCACTGAGATATTTAGCACTCTTTTTTCATACCGTTTTTGAATGTACTAAATATATTTCTGACTATAGCATCTCTGAGGTCAGACTAGCAAGAGCTCAGTAACCATACGTAGCAAGTGGATCTTATTGGACAACCCAACTCTAGAGTTCAGGAGGTTTCTGCCGCATAGTAGATGATCAGATGATAATTTTTAAATTGGCAGGCTTCAAACTTACCACCAGCTGAGATCTTGTTCCTGTGGCCAGTTCCTGGCTTCCTGTGGAGTAACTCAGGCTGGAAGGGCTTCAGCAGACGCTTTATTGAAAGACAAGGGGAGGGGCAATGGGACTCAACCAATCAGGTGAGTCAGAGCTTCTTCCAATTTCCATATGTGATCAGCTTACTCTTTTTAGAACCGTGTCTGAATATTTCCCTCATCTCCCACCTTCTATTGGAGATGGGAGTTCTGTCCTCTAAATTTCAAAGGTCATGGATTATGGGTGTCCAGGCCCTTTCTCGTTCTGAGATTCAGGAAGGTGAAAGGAACAATTACTGAGGTGAGAGGATTTGGAGGCAAGCAGTAAAAAACAGATCATGGTTAAACAAAAACTTGTTTCTGCACTGAAACAAAATTTCTGACACTGTGTATATATGTATGTGTGTGTGTGTGTGTGTGTGTGTGTGTGTTTTATACCAAGAAATTCTCCAGTTCTTTGTGGATCTGAACTGGGTGTTCTACCCTTCAGTTCAGTCTGACACTGTCTATCTGGAATTAGGGTCAGATCCCACAAGGTAAAGGTCTCAGGGCTACAAGGCTACCTCCCACTTCAGATGCCACTTGGGAGTCCCAGGTTGTCCACTGTAGTTATGACTGAGCAGCTGTCAATCAGGGGTTCCCATGGCTCCCTCTTGAGGTAGGATGATTTGCTAGAATAGCTCATAGAACCCAGGAAGGAATTTATTTACATCTCACAATTCATTATTAAGAGCACAACTCAATAGCAGTCAGATCAGAGATATGCACAGGAGAGGCATGGGGTGGGGATGTGTGTACACAGAGTCTTATTCTCTCACTGGGTGCCACCCTCCCAACACCTTGGTGTGTTTAGCAACCAGGAAACTCATGAAACCTTATTGTTGGAGAGTTTTATAGAGCTTAATGTCCAGCACCCTCCCAACTCCCATTCCCAGAGGTCTGTGTTGAGCTAAAATTTCCAAAGGCCTTAATTACTTAATTCCACTGAGGCTGCCTAGGGACCCAACCTAACTCATTTCATTAGCATAGATTCTGGAGTGATCCAAAGGGGTCTTTATGAATAAAAAGACACTTCCAGCATTTACAAATTGCAAGTGTTTAGAAGCCCTTTACAAGAACCAGGGATGAAGACCAAACATATACTTTTTTTGTATTTGAATATTTATTTTCAGTTCATCTTTTGCCAAGGAATCAGGATGTTGTGTTATACATTAGATGACAATGTGTGAGCGATGATTTGCAGAAACCAAGAAAAAAGGCTGGCTAATATTACAGATTGATTTATTTCAAAGCAAAGATATGAGTCAACAGTTAGCCAGAGTACTGTATTTGAAACAGAAAGTCAAAACTGAGGTGTCCCTAAAAATATAAACCATGTAAGGATTTGTAAATTTGGGGAGTAGTACTGGGAGCTCAAGAAGCACAACCCAATTCATGATTAATTCAGAGTTCATTTTACTTAGACATTAAAGGTTGTCAGTTGAAACCTGCATGATGCTATGTTTTATTGATCCATTAATTCAATAACTCCTTATTGAGCATCTCTCACATGTCAGGCAATATTTTACACATACAGAATCAGGATCCATTTGTGAGCAATAAAGGCCAAACGTGGCCCTCAGATAGATTACATTGTTATTACGTAAAGATAACTGTGCCAAGTACTGTATATACTGTATGTAGGTATCATACTGTTTCATGACAATAAATTTGAGAGTTTGGATAAAATGGTTAAATTCCTTGAAAGTCACCAGTTCCCAAAACTGACAGAAGAGGAAATAGAAAATCTGAATAGTCTGATAATTATTAAAGAAATTGAACCTGTTTAAAAGATTTCTCATGAAGCCCAAGACCCAACTGGCTTCACTGGTGAATTTCTCTAAACATTTATAAAAGATATGACACCAGAGAATAGAACTGGAGGACTTGTTTCCCACTTCTTTTTACATCTTTTTTTAAATAAAGATTTTATTTATTTATTTTTAGACAGAAGGGAAGGGAGGGAGAAAAAGAGGGAGAGAAACATCAATGTGTGGTTGCCTCTCACATGGCCCCCACTGGGGACCTGGCCTGCAACCCAGGCATGTGCCCTGACTGGGAATCAAACCGGTGACCCTTTGGTTCACAGCCCATGCTCAATCCACTGAGCTACACCAGCCAGGGCTCTTTTTACATCTTTTGATGTAAAAGTTGACACAGATAGTAAAGAAAAAGAACAAACCCATGTATGTGTGTTTGCGTGTGTGTGTGTTTGTGTGTGTATGCATATATATATAACATTTATATATATATATATATATATAAATGCAGAAGTTCCAAACCAATCTAGTGAGATTAGTTAGAAATATATAAAATACATGAGGAGCAAGTGTGGTTTACTCTAGTAAAACAAGGGTAGTTTAATGTTCAAAAAGGAATATCATTTATGATGATATAAGTAAAACAATAAAAATAATATGATCCTCTTAGTATATGCAGAACATGCACTTGATTCAATCCAGTAGTTATTTGCGATTAAGAAGAAAACTCTTAGTAAATTAGGAATAGGAAACTTCTGTGATCATAGAAAAACAGCTAAAAGCAATCTACAGCAAACATCTTACTTCATGGTGAAATACCAGCATTTTCCCCTTAACATACTCTCTCATCTAAGCTTTAAGATTCCCCATCACTCTTTCTCTTCTCTTCCTTTGCCCTCCTTCCCTCTTCCACTTATCCCAGGGTATATGGGCTGAGGTGCCAAAACCACAAATGACATCAGTAGTACCCTGAGGTCCATTTCTTCCCTCCAAATCAGGGGTACCCAAGTATTCTTTATAATGAGTGGTTCATTGTGGAGAACAAACTACTCACTAATGGGACCACTGCCAGACTGTGTAGCTAGATTCAGCTAGATTCAGGCCAGAACAGAGATTGCTTTCCATAAATCCCCTCTGAGACCTGCCCCCCTCCATGCCCCAGGCATGCTGCTTCCTGGACTGGGCCCTCACCACACCTGGGCAAATGGAAGACGGTGTCTCTGCTGAGGTGGGTCACTCCCTAGTACCCCCATTCATCCTGCCCTGTCCTATAAACTCCTTAATGCCTTCCATGTGGCATGGGAGATACCTAGGTCATCTAGCTGCTGCTGAATCTGAGCCTTGTGTGTATGTTCCCTTAATAAAGTCTGAATGTAATGATGGATGTAATGTAAAGTCTGAATGTAAAGTCTGAATGTAAGAGAGCCCTCGGCCTCTTCTGATGGTCTCCTGGCCAAAGAAAATTTACCTAACACTCAGTATGACCCAGGGTAAGATGAAGCTGGAACTGGTAGCAAGGTAGAAGGCAGAGTGCAATAATGCGCCTAGTCACCTCCCATCTCCTGTAAATTGGCCTCTGTAGGAGGTGAAACAGATTTGGACGTGTCACTGGTTGGGGCTGAGTCCTCAGTCAGGGCCCTCTCCAGACTGGCTGGCAGGGAGTGAATCAGTGTCTTTCGGAAGTCCTTGCCCAGGAATACATAGAGCATTGGGTTGATACAGCTGTTGAAGAAGGCTAGGAGACTTGTTAGGGCTATTGGGAGAACAAAGATTTCGTACTGTTCTCCAGACGCACTCTCTCCAGCCCAGACTACACACAGAAGACACACTTGTAAGGGGAACCAGCAAATGAAGAAGGAGGCCACGACAGCAGTGAGGAGCCATAAGGGACGGCTGGAATTAGTCATGCCTTTTTTGCAGATTTTTGCAACAATGAGACCATAGCAGATAGCGATGATTGACATTGGAAATGTGAAGCCAACGATGAAGCGGTTCGTCCCTATGATCTTTAGTGAGGTGAACAGCCTGTGTATCTTCTCCGCTTCTGTGATGTTCCCCCAGATTTCAAGGTCAAAATTACAGTATACATTATTTTCTTCACCCTTTTGTGTAGTAAAGAAGATGGCAACTGGCAAGTTAAGGACTGCTGCAAGAATCCAAGGTACAATGATCACTTTTATAGCCAGACTTACAGTGCGGTGGTTCTGGGCCCAAACTGGATGCAGGACACAAATACAGCGGTCCAGAGCAATGAAAGCAATGAGGAAGACACTTGCAAACAGGTATGTGTCCCCCAAGAAGTTAATTAACTTGCACAGGAACCAGCCAAAAGGCCATTGTCCTCTCATGACACTTGCAACCATGAAGAATGGCAGAATGGTAGCGAAGAGGAAGTCAGCTAAGGCCAGGTTCAGGTAAAACAAGGTGGTGACCGTGCGTGCCATCCGGAATCCAGCCACCCAGATCACAAGCCCATTGCCTAGGATGCTGAGGACACAGGTGATTCCTTGTGCCACCAATGTGAAGATATGCACAGCAAAGTAGTTTATTTCCATCTTGTCCACACCTAAAACATTTCAGCAATGGGAATTTGTCAGCTGTGAAACCATCCTATAGCATTTCTGTTCAGATCAACATCAACATGCACTATATATAGCTTCCTGGCCAAACGGGATACCCGCTCTACTGAACCTTGTGGTCAGTCAGTCTACATTTGGCAAACTCTTGGCTACTCCCCTGGGAAAAGACAGTTCTCTGTATTTCCATAATTATTAATATGCATTCCACCTATTAGGCTGATTACTTAACCAAGAGGGTTAGAAGGCTCCTGTCCATTGGCAGAATCCTGAGCTGAGGGTGTATAAACAACAGAAAATTGATGGGAGGCATGTTCAGCACAGTGGGGGAGGCACTAGACTCAGTCAGTAGGGTCCCATCATTTTCCACCCACGACTCAATGCATAGATGCCAGCTGGCTCTGCAAACTCTGCCAGCCCCAGGTTCTGGCAGACTCCCCCCCAGCTCCTGTCCTCCCCTCTTTGAGAACTCTTAATCTATTTATTGAGTAGTCTTTAAAGTTTTAGAGTGTGGTTTGAGTTTATAGCTGAAGAGGATCTTGAACAGTTACTGATAATATATAGTAATATGTTACATCCTGTAGAGTTTGTACTAGAGGAGGTCAGTCAAAGGGCCCCTTTTCTGCATTCAACACTCTGTTTTTCATTGTCTCTGTTTGATATGGAACTCTCCTCTGTTTGGGATACAAAGAATTTTTACACATGGTACAGCTTTTAGCATCTGTGGCATAGAGAATATGCGAGTCAATGCTTATGGGGTTCTTATTCCAGACCATGCATCGTATTAAGTGGGGGTCATGTTATATGTGTGTGTGTGTGTACATATATATGTATATATATTCAGTTTGACCTACATACAAGTTTATAATTGTTATTATCTGTACTTTTCCTAAGAATAAATAGATATTCAGAGCAATTACGAGACCTTGAAGGTTAGTAAGGTGGTAAACGGTAGAGCAAGGACTTCAGTCCAGCGTGATCTGACTTTCAATTCCTTCCTCCACCACACAACTGTGACAGATATTGCTGGATTCCCACCCAGCACTTATCCCCCCACTCTCTGCCAGTCAAACCTAAGTTTGTATAGTTACTCACTCTTCAGAGAAGATGCTCCTTTCCATCTGTGGAGGCAAATCCTGATTAGTCTCACTGGCAGCTGGCATTTGCTTGCTTTGCAAAGGATTGTTTTAGCAGTGTGACATGACTAAGTCTTGGACAATAACACTAGGGGTAGATATCCAGGCGAGCTTTTCCCATAAATTTTCTTGCTATTAAGAAGGAGAATCCACAAAAGTGTAGCAGTGTCTGCCTCTGGACCAGGCCACATCTGTAACTATTGCCTCCAGGTTCAACCCAATGTCTGTATGACCCACTTGTCCAATCACTTGACCAGATTTCCTCATACTGCGGTCTGTGAGCTTTATCACAAACATCCAGGGTGGCTGTTACAATGCACATTCAACTCCATCCTAGAATCCCTTGGCATAAAATCTAGGGTAATTTTCTATGGCCTCAAAATGTAAGAACCATCTTAGCCGAGGCTCTTCGGCCTCCTGCAGAGAAACGGGCATTTTTGAGCACTTATGTACATTCAGTATTTGCAATAATATTGCGAGACATCCACTACCATCCCCCTTTCGCAAAAGGGAGACTATGGTCTGGGGATTGCAGCACTTTGTTCACCATGATGAGCCCCGCTAGTCCCCGGAGACAACAAGCTTTGAAACCAGATGGAACCGATTCCAGAGTCACTGCCTTAGTCACTGTAAAGTGCTGCCAGGTTCTCCCAAGATTTCCTGGAGATGATCATACCCTCGTATGCCAGTTTGCCTCATTTGCTTCCTCTTCTTTCTTTTGTTCTGTTCTTCCTGTCTGCACCAGTCACTTTCACCCAGTCATCTATGGGATATTGCTTAATGGAGCACAGGGTTTCCCAACCTTGGCAACATTGGCATTTGGGTGGATAATTCTTTGTTGTGGGGGACTGTCCTGTATATTATACGATGTGTATCTGCATCTCTGGCCTCCTTCTGCTAGAACCCAGTAGCCACCCTTTCTAGTGGTGACAATCCAAAGCATCAAATGCCCCCTGGGGGAGAAATCACTATAACAGTGACCACCCCCGCCCCCCCCCCAGTTGAGGCTCATTGTTATAGTGTTCTAATGCTGGGCTCAGAAGTTAGGTCAATCTGTATTCTAGTTTCCTCTTGAAACCTGCCCAGTATGGGTGTTTTTAGTCAGTGACATCTCTTTGAACTATAGTTTCCTCCTCTACAGAATGGGGTGATTTTCTGTTGAAACTGGTTTTGGGGTAAGAATCAGATGAAAATAGACATGGAAATCTTTTAGACTGAACTGGGTATTTTGAATTCATGGGAACTCTTCGTGCTCATTAGCCTCTGTCCTGTCTTCTGGGATTCTGTCCTGCACCATGCATTATAGGAGCTCAAGTTCAAGTCAAGAACAATGCTCATAATAATCATAATTACTACTTGTGAACATGTTGTATGTGCCAAGAGCTCCTATTTTAACCCTCACCACAGCTCCTGTCGCATGGCTTTTTAGGATTGCATGTGAGAATATGCATAAACACTATATATATTCTGTAAATTTGTAAATATGGAATCATCTTAGTTATAATTAGTATAACCATTGTATGGCTGGGTAGGTGAAGACTTAAACTGGTTACATTACTTGTTCAAAACTCACAGTTAGAAAGAGCTGAATCTGAGCTCAGGCAGATGGATATCACCAGAAATGTGCACCCACCCAATACTTCCTCAACAGGGGCAGGTTCTCTCTACCTACCCACTCAGCATCCTACAAGGAACTCAGAAGATATCATGAGCTCAATAATCTCTAAATTATTGGCTTAAACATGTTGATATAACAAGGAAGGATGATTGTGCAATGACAGGTGGGGAAAGGTCAATGAAGCAAGTTGTGAAATTAGGGGCCCACTCTCTCAGTGTGGGGTGGGGGAGAACCAGTGTGCCCCAGGTGGTACTCTGATGGATTATGATACCTGTTATTTGATGAGCCCATAAAAGCTGTCATTTTATCAGCTCTGAAGTCATCATCCTTGCTTTTAGATGACTGCTACCATCATGTAAATCAAGAGGAAACTGTGGTCTTGGCACAGGAACAAATCTGCCCAATGTCACAATTACTAAGGGCGCAACTGGATTTAGACCCCAAGTTTCACATGCAAACTCAGTAGTTCCTTGTTATTTTGCTCTATTTCTTCATGATCCCATTTTCATGCTTGCAAGTAATTGTTTCAGTTCTGCTTTCTCATCAAAATTCTTAACCTCCTCCCCATTTCTGCTCTCAGCTGATGTCCCTACCTCATATTTTAATGAGAAAGTACTAATAATTGTTTGTGAACGTTGTAGCTTTCTCTCTCCCCAATGCTCCCATTTATCTGCACCTGTTACAGTGAATCCAGAGTTCTTGTTCCTTCCCCCTTCATGTTTGCTATGGATCCCTCCCTCCCTCACTTTCCCAAGAATTTTTCTCCTGCAGGATCACTTTTCCTTTCTGCCAAAATATCCCCAAGATTTTCTTTCTACTAGATCATTCTACCACACTTACATGATCATCTCCCCTCCCTTCACAGGGCAACCATCCTTGGCTCAAGGTCCTTTCCAGCTTCAGCCCTGTTCTTGTAAGAAAATTCTCTCAGTGAAGGGCATTCACAGCCAAATCTAGAAGGCAGTATCTCCACCTGTCACCTCACCTTTTCTCCTAAACTCACACATACTGACTTGTGTCCTGAACATGCCATGGACTGTGCTTCCCTGAAGGACACTGATGGCCTCCATGTCCCTGCTCCAGTTTGATGGCTTATAATATTGTCCTGATAACTTCTGGCTTATGTAAAGCCTTGGCTTCTCTCCACAGTTCTAGCCTGATATATAACCAAGTGACCCTTGGCATCTCTCCATAAGAGTCCCATAGGCACCCCAAACCTACCACTGCCTAACCCAAACTCTTAATTCTTCCATCCACTCATGCTATTCACTCTTAATATTCTGTTTCTATTTGGAGCCTACACAATTAATTGTTAAACTTCCAAATCTAACACTTATCCTTGATTTCCCTTTCCTTGGCCATCCAGTCCAATCCAAGTCAATTCTATCTACAAAGCAACTAAGTTGGCACCTACAATAATTTTTATCACCTTTATCCTTGTTCAGAGTTCTTGTCTGGCTGTTTATTTGCACTAACTTTGCAAATAGCTCTGTTTTTGGCAATGATGCAGCCCCCTGCCCCAGTCCATTCTGTAGACATAAGACAAATGATCATTTAGAAACACTAATCACAAGTGCTGGTGAGGATGTGGAGAAAAGGGAACCCTGGTGCACTGTTGGTGCAGATGCAGACTGGTGAAACCACTGTGGAAAACAATATGGAATTTCCTAAAAATAATGGAACTGCCTTTTGACCTGGCCATTCCACTGCTGAGATTCTACCTTAAGAATCTTGAAATACCAATCCAAAAGAACCCTTGCACTCCAATGTTCATAGTAGCATTATTTACAATAGGCAAATGCTGGAAACAACCTAAATGCCCATCAGTAAATGAGTGGATCAAGAAAGTATGTTACATTTACACAGTGGGATACTATGCAGCAGAAAGAAGGAAATCCTACCCTTTGTGATAGCATGGATGGAACTAGAGAGTATTATGCTAAGTAAAATAAGCCAAGAGGTGAAAGACAAATACCATATGATCTCACCTATAAGTGGAACCTAATCAACAAAATAAACAAGTGAGCAAAATAGAGCCTGAGACAAGGAAATAAAAAACAACCTGACAGTGACCAGAGGGGAGGGGGGAAGAAGATAATGGGGAAAAGAAGGGGAAGGGTCAAGTCAAGGAACTTGTATAAAGGACCCATGGAGAAGGACAAAGGGAGGGGGGTGGACAGGGCAGGGGGGAGCAACGGGGGAAAAATGGGGAGAACTGTAATTAAACAACAATAAAAAATTTAAAAAACAAGAAAAACTGCTAATCATGCCATGTTATTCTGCTCAACACTCTCCAGTGATTTCTAAAGTCCTAACTCAAGCTTACCAAGCCCTCCTGGATCTGCCTTGTGTACCCCTCAGACTCACACATCCACTGTCCTCTCACACACTCTGATGGATCCCCACTGAATTCCTTTCATTTCTTGAACATACCAAGCTCATTGCCTTCTCAGGGCTTTTGCATCCATCCTCTGTTTCTTCTGCATTCAGTGCTCCTACTTGTAAGCTCCCCACATCTGGCTCTTTCTAAATATTCCTGTCTCAGCTTAGATATTATGTCCTCAGAGACATCCTTTCTGACCCACAATGCAAAGCAGCTACCCCTGGTACAGCCTTATCGCACCAGGTACTGTTCTTATTTATTTTTCCACTTCTATTTTTTATTCTAAATACCCCCCACATTTGTACATATGCTCCAAAGAGTATAAAGTTTTTTCAGTGCTATATTTCTACAGTAACTCTGTCCAATAAAAACATAAATGTGAACCATAAATACAAGCCACATATGTGACTTGCAAGTTTTTACAAAGTAAAAGAAATTAATTTTAATAATACATTAATTAATTTTAATAGTATTTTATTTAACCCAACATATCAAAAAGAACATAGTTGGAACATGTAACTAAGATAAGAATTATCAATGAGCTATTTTGTATTCTTTCTTGTACTA
Source organism: Micronycteris hirsuta (assembly GCA_004026765.1). Taxonomy (NCBI): domain Eukaryota; kingdom Metazoa; phylum Chordata; class Mammalia; order Chiroptera; family Phyllostomidae; genus Micronycteris; species Micronycteris hirsuta. The sequence continues at coordinate 47,808 of PVJI01004285.1, forward strand.
AATCTCAAGTAACTAAATTCATTTCCAACTATGGCACCTCTCAGGTCAGACTAGCAAGAGCTCAGTAACCATATGTGGCAAGTGGATTCTTGTTGGGCAGCCCAGGTCTAGAGTTCAGAAGGTATCTGCCACATAGCAGATGTTCAAATAATAATTCTTTTTTTTTCTTTATTGTTGTTCAATTACAGTTGTCTGCATCCTCTCTCCTCCCCTCCCTCCTCCCCCTCCAACCCCACCTCCCTCCTCCTCCTCCAATCCCACCTCCCTTCCCTGCCTCCCTCCTCCCCCTTGGTTCTGTCCATGTGTCCTCTATAGTGGTTCCTGAAAACCCTTCTTCCCATTGTCCCCTCTCCCCTCCCCACTGGCTATTGTTAGATTGTTCTTAATTTCAATGTCTCTGCTTGTTTTGCTTGCTTTCTGCTTTTGTTGATTATGTTCCGGTTAAAGGTGAGATCATATGGTATTTGTCCCTCACCACCTGGCTTACTTCACTTAGCATAATAAAATAATAATTCTTTAATTGTCAGGCTCTGAACTTACCACCAGCTCAGATCCTGTTCCTGTGACCAGTTCTTGGCTTCCAGTGGAGTAACTCAGGCTGGAACAGCTTCAGTAGATACTTTATTAAAGGACAAAGGGGAGGGACAATGAGATTTGAATCAATCAGGTGACAGAATCTCAGAGCATTGCATCTTTCAATTTCCATAAAGTACTCTCGATATACTATCAGCAAATTATTCTCAGAAACTTAATGCCTGAATATTTCCCTCACCTCCCACCTTCTGTGGGAGAGAGGAAGTTCAATCCTCAAAATGTCTGGGGTCAAGAATGCTGGGTGTCTAGTCACCTTTTCTTTCAGAGATTCAGGAAAATAAAAGAAATAATTACTGAGTTGAGAAGAATTAGGGGCATGCAAGAAAAAAACAGAGATGATGGTTAAACAAAAACTTGTTTTCCTCTCACACAACAATTCTGACACCAAATGTGTGGGTTTGTTCTACACCAAGAAATCCTCCAATTCTCTGTGGACCTGAATAGGCTGTTCTACAATTCAGTTCAGTCTGACACTGTCTATCTGGAATCAGGTTCAGATCCCACAGGTAAAGGGCTCAATGCCGTAAGACTGCTCATTTGAGTTGGCAATTATAAGTACAGGGTTGCCAACTATACTTCTAACTGAGCAGCTATAAGTCAGGCATTGCCCTTACCCTGTCCTCAGATTTGATACTTTGCTAGAATGGATCACAGAAATCAGGAGGACAATTTACATATGTTTACTGGTTTATTATAAAGTGTATAACTCAGGAACAACCAAGTGGGAGAGATACTCAGGGCAAGGTATAGGGGATGTGTATGCACAGAGCTTTCATGTTCTTTCTGGGGGCACCACCCTCCCAATACCTGGATGTGTTCACTAACCTAGAAGATCATCAAATCTCATTGTTCAAGGGTTTTTATAGAGCATAGCCTCCAGCCTGTGTCTCACTACCCCTTCTCAGAAGTTGGTGTGTGAAGCTAAAACTTCCAGAGCTTTAATCACTTGGTCCCATTGAGGCTATCTAAGGGTCCACCCTGACTTACCTCATTAGCAAAAATCCTGGTGTGATCAAAATGGGCTCCTCATAAATAAAATAAGACACTTCTATCACTCAGGAGATTGCAAGGATTTTGGCCTTGTCCCAAGAACCTGGGACAAAGACCAAATATGTTTCTTTTTCTACCACAGTGGAGGTGAAAGAAATGGTAACCAAGGACAGAGAGAGAGGACTCTTCACCCAACACCATCACCAAGACTGATTCCCTAATCTTCTGCTCCTGAAAGTGAGAATCTGTGAGTCTAAGAAGATGAGCCTTTTCTGAGTTTTTAAGTACCATCAGAATATACTATAGTGTTGTTCTCAAACTCAATGGATACAACCATGGAGAAAAGTGGAGAAAGAGAGGATGAGAGTCCAAGAGAAACAGATAAAGATTTTTTTTTTGTTTTCCCCAAGTTACTGTACAATTGGATGGTTTCAGGTATAACTTACAGCAAACCCGTGAATCACTTAAACCATGAAAAAATTATTATCTTAAAAAATTGGAAGAAGGTAGGTTCTGAATCTGAATAAAAATTAAGTTTAATGTAATCCTTCTACTCTATTATCCTGTTGGTTTTCTTTTTGGAGATTTCTTGAACATGACCACAAAGTGGCTGCCAGTGTTCCAGATATCACATCTACATAACCTTTGAAGCCAAAAGGAAGGAACTGGGCAGAAAAATTGACTCTATTCACACACCTCTCTCATTTAATAGGGAATGAAACTCTTTCTAGAGGCCACATAGGACCTCTTCTTACCTTTCATTGGCAGAACTGAGTGACATACCCATTTATAGGCCAATCTCTGGTAGTTAAAAAATAGGTTGACTAAATTGACTTAGGATGAAGGCACATTGCTGCCTGAATAAAATGGAGTTCACTTATCAAGGAACAAGGGGTAGTAGCTATTGTATAGGTATTGTCTCCAAAGAGGTGCTCCTTTGTTGGCTTCTGGGACTAATCAGTCATGGGGTCTATGCTGGAGAAGCTGACCAAGTGGATGAAGATATTAGAGAGTGAAGTGCTTAGTCACAGAAGAGTGGGGGTGTATGTAGTGATAGAGAGATGCTTGGGTCATTATGGTATCCTCCCAAAGGAACAGCTAACTCAGACAGACAGGGTCTAGGGTCACTTCCTGGAAGAGGTAACACCTAGGTTGAGTCTCAGAGACATGGATAAACAGGAGAAAGACAATTGCATTCCAGGCAGATGGGAGCAAAAAAGCACAGGAACAGGCCAAGAAATTGGTTACATTTGGTTGTTGGGGCACATGGTGAGGCAGAGAGCAGTAAGTGATGAGTCTAGAATGTGACCAGGCTCATAGCTTAGTGGGTCTTGAGTGCTACAAGAAGGACTTGGAACTTATCTTTAAGAAAATGAAAAGCCATTTAAGCAGGACAGAGACTTGTTGAGTGTGTGCTTCAGGGGGTAAAAAAAAGAAAGAAAGAAAGAAAGAAAAAAGAGTGCTAGATTCCTGCAAAGAGATGGATTTGAGAGTGTTCGCACCTGGAGGCAGAGATCTTAGAGTAGAGGATATTCCAAGAGCTCAAGGTGAAGCTGTTGAAGCGTTCCCCAAGTCAGGAATAGTGTAACAGAGAAGAGGTGTGGTTTGGGGAGAGATTGTCCAGGATTAGCTGGTGGCTTTGGAGACTGGATGGCTCTGGGGAATGAAGAAGGAGGGCTCTTTATGAATCCCACATTTCTTGATAGGGGTCCATGCCATATTATTGCGACATAATAAACAACCCAAACATAAAATTATGTAAAACAGTTATGTAGGGGAACACTCAGTTATTCCCCTTGGTGCATTACTTCCCATATGCATTTCCTTTACTTTTACATAGAACATTTTGCTCTGGGTCACCAAAGGTGTGGAGTTGATTTTCCCACAATGATAAGTACATTTTCCCCACCACCTGGGTGTCCCACAATTTAACTCATTTCTGGAGCTAGCGTCATATCTCACAGGTTAAGGGCTCAGTCCCACAACACTGTCCACTTCTCTTTCACACACACTCTTCAGACGCCAGTCAAGAATTCATGTCCCCGGTGCTTCTGACCGACCAACTGTGGAGGTTCCAGTGACCACAGTGAGGCCACTCCCAAATGGGAATCCATTTGAGACCTGTCTTCTTTTCTTCACCCTTGTCATTGCTGCTTTTGTCCAGTTTTGCAAATTTTGCTTAATCAGGAGCCATTTGATAACAAGGAACAAAACCTGCTTATGCTGCAGCGAAAGAGCTTATGAGAAAAATGCAGGGGCAGGCCTCAGTTCCAGGAAGAACGGCCAGATTTTTATTTTATTTTATTTTTCCATTAGAGTTGATATTCAATATTATATTAGTTTCAGGTGTACAGCACAGCGGTCAGACATTTATATATATTACAAATTGATCTCCTCAATGAATCTCGTACCCACCTGGCACCATACATCGTTATTACAATATTATTGAGTATATTCCCTGTGCTGCACTTTACAGCCCTGTGACTTTTTGCAACTGCCAATCTGTACTTCTTCATCCCTTCCCCTTTTTAACCCAGCCCCCAACCCGTTCCCCTCTGGAGACCACCAGTTTGTTCTCTGTATCTATGAGTACATTTCTGGTTTGTTCATTTGATTTTTTTTTATTCCACATAATAGTAAGATTATATGGTATTTGTCTTTGTCAGATTTATTTCACTTTGTATAATACCCTCTAGTCCACCCGTGTTGTTGCAAGTGATAAGATGGCATCCTTTTTTTAGGGACAAGTAGTATTTCGTTTTACATATGCACCACATCTTCTTCATCCATTCATCGATTCGTGGGCACTGAGGTTGCTCCCATATCTTGGCTATTGTAAATAATGCTGCAGTTGTTACAGGACAGGAACTGGTGTCTAACAGATTCGCCTCAGGCCGGCCAGTAGTGCGCGGGTTCTTGACTTCATGTAGGAAAGATTTCACAATGCGAGTCCAGGTGATTTTGAGTATATGGTTATCAAAGCTGGGGACAGTGAAACGAAGGAAGGACTCAGGGTAGAGGAAGTCACAGGAGAGAGCCTAGGCAGTGCTCTGCTTTGGTTCCCTAGAAACGTGACAGGAAAGACCTGAGCCAAGACAGGGCTGCTTTTAACTCACTGGGAAGTCAGAGAAAAGAGTGCCTTGGAGACAAGACCCGGGGGTCAGCCCAGGTTGAGCTTCCGCTGCCCACTGCTCCCCTGGCTGCAAGTCTCATGGTGACCCTTAGAATCTAGAAAGAAGTAAAAGGTTTATGCCCAAGAAGGGGCCTGGGCAAGCTCTAGAGCGAGCCCACCTTGAATCTTTGTCCTGAGGGCTTTTATCTCTTCTTCTGTGGGTGAGAATCTTAGGGGAGGGTTTCAGCAGAGTATTTATTAGCTTTCCACTTATGTTTTTAATATGCTGATGCATCAGAATGAGCATATGGGGAGGATTGGGGGATATTCTTTGGTCTGCTATACTGTTTTACTTTGACCTGGGGTTTCTCTGGCTCTGATGGGGTTTTTGTTATTTGTTCCCCTGACTTCATCTGTCCTTAGGCTTACCTGGCACAAATGGCATTAATTGGGTCTCTGTTCTCTATTTTCCCAGGCCAGGGTGATTTAAGCCATGTACTCTCTGGTTAGGGAGGAGAGGTATAAGGTCTACTTGCTCTCAACTGTCCTTGCTCAGGGGAGGCAAGATCTTGTGATTCACTGTCTGGCTATAAGTTGCTCATGCTGTTTGGCCTTGTTTAATTTCCTTGTCTCGGTTTCCCTATTCTACTTGCTCAGGAATTTTCCTAGCTTGTTACTATCTTTTTTCACAATGAACATGGGGGTGCATACATCTTTTCAAGTTAGTGTTTTGGATTTCTTTAGGTAAATACCCAGAAGTAGAATTGCTGGGTCACAAGGTAGTTTTATTATTTTAAAATTTTTGAGGAACCTCCACACTGTTTTTCATAGTGGCTGTGCTAATTTGCATTCCCACCAACAGTTGCACTAGGATTCCCTTTTGTCCACATCCTCATCAACACTTGTTTGCTGATTTAACATATTTTCACCATGTATAATGAGCTCCCGTGTATAATGTGCACCAACGTTTTTGGCCCAAACTTTCAGGGAAAAAAACAACAACTTTTGTTTTAATTTTTAAATTCAATTATTTATTTACTTGTATCTAGAAGCAAAACCAATTATCATTTTCCAGGGTATTATTTTGCATACAGATACTGTTGTTGCTTTCTACAGTGACACTTTTAACACATAAGCATAACTAAAAGAATTAAAAACATTTACATAGATACAGAATTAGTACTACCCATGCATAATGTGCATCCTTATTTTCCCCTAAAAAATTTGGGCAAAAAAGTATGCATTATACATGGCAAAATATGGTATTGATGATAGCCATCCTGACTGGTGTGAGGTGGAACCTCATGTGGTTTTAATTTGCATTTCCCTGATGATGAGTGATGTTGAGCATCTTTTCATATGTCTATTCAGCCAGACTTTTATGGATACCTGGGAATCTGTCTGTCAGTGACCCTCTGTGAGGTCCCATGCCTCTCATTTTTTTCCCCAGCATATAGGCCTTTCTTCTCTATGCATTGCAGTGCCCTCTGCCTACTGTTCATTTTAATTCCCCACAACTTTGGCTTCCATTTGACTCTTTGTCATATCCACACCTGCCACCCTTCCTCCCTTGGCAGCCTTCTAAAATTTGTCTTTTATGTATAACCCCCAAGAAGTTTTTGTGCAATACAAATCTGAACATAGCTCACTCCTGACTAAAAATCTTCAGTGATTCCCTATTTAATCCACCTTTTTCCAGCTTGGGATGCTGTAGTGTGAAGTCAGGAGCTATGGCAGCTCTCTTGCAGCCATGATGTGACAATCTCCAGGAAGAAATCCACCATATTGGGGTTGATGAACTGAAAGGAATAAAATAAATGTGGTTTTTGATTATTATTAGATAGAACCTAACCTAGCACTACAAATCTCCAAACTTCTTGTAAAGTAAACTATGAATGTTGTCCTGGTTTAAGCCATTGTGAGGTATAATTGTATATTATGAATTAGGTATTACTGAAAACATCCTAATTGATGCAAGGCCTTGGGGATAATGTGTTTAGGATGACTGCCCTGACCTCTGCCTCTGTCTTCCCATAATTCCTTGTATCACTCTGATACCCATGGATAATGCAGAAAATTTAGGGATGACCACCATCTCTTTGGGCTAGAGGCCTACCAATGAGCTCCCACAGGAGCAAAGGATTGAGGGCCTAGTCTTGGCAGTGGTGAGTGGGTGAGGAGTGCTCTGTTTTGTTAAATTGTTTCAGCTTCTCCGCCTCTCATCTGGGAGCTCTCTCTGTGTTTCTGGTTCCTGTCTCTCTCATGGTCAGCTCTGCCTTCCGTTGCTTACCTCTGATTCTTCTCACCTCAGTATGGCTCCTTTATTTACTTATTCTGATTCATTGAGAGAGAAGGGTTCTGGACACCCAGACCCTTTAACTCTTGATGTTGAGAGGGTTGGACTTCTGCATTCCACAGAGGATTGAGGTTGAGAAAAACAGTCAGTTACTTGAGTTTCTAAACAGACCCAGTGTACTCCCTAAATGCTGTTAAACAAGTGCCATGTGGATTTATTCTTGGTGTTTTGAGGCCACAGAGAAGCACAAGGAGCCCTGGTTTCCTGTTACCCAATTGTCTGCAGTTCACTCAGCCCTCCTCAGTCCCTCTTGTGGATCTTCTGCTAAGACCATTAGAGACAGAGTCACTCTCCTCAGAAAGCCAGAACCTAGACCTGTCCAGATCATGGATCATGGTTTGTGTAGGAGCTGGGGAGCTTGACAGGGGCACTCCATAGAAGAGTGGGGACAAAGGACTCTTTGGAGGGAGTTCAAGAGAAATATAAGGCAAAGAAATGAATACGGCACACACAACTCTTTCCAGATGTTTTGCTGTAAGAGAGAGCCAAGGAATTGGCTAGAAACTAAAGAAGAACATGGAGTCGAAGGATAAATTTTTTTAAAGATAAGAGGTTCTAGACTGTTTGGGGGTGCTGATGGGAATGATGGAGTGGAGAGGAAATACTGATGCTGCAAGAGAGAGAGAGGATAAGTGAAGGAGGGAGGTTCTTGAGGAAATGAGGGGCTTGGATTCAGAGGACAAGTAGAACATAGGTCTTGGGGAGGGATACTTGTTTTCTGGCCACGGAGGTGGAAGCTGAAGCAGACAGGAGTGTGAATTTGGTGGAGTATACGGTGAGGACATCAGCTGTGCGTGGGCATGACAGAGTTCAGAGCTTTAAGGAGAAAGCAGAAGGGTCAAGATAATAATTACTATGGATCATGGGGAAATGAATGAAATAGGGAAGCAGTAGCTTCCAGAGCAGTGATGTGTCTCCACATGAAGAGACTGGTCCTGGATGTTGTATGGGATCTCTCAGCGGGACTCAGCTCTGCCGTCAAAATTGCAACCTTAAACTGTAGGCCAGTCACTTCCCCTCTCAAAGCCCAAGTGTCTTCTTCTATCTTTTGGTGATGGTGACATTTAGCCAACTCCCAGCTTATTGAGCTCAGAGGCAAGAAAGGCATGGATTTGATACAGTGACTGCTCCCTAGAAGGGGCTCAATAAATGGCTCAAACCAGCATGGTTTGCATTGCTTGGAGATCACAGGTTTTCTCCCTTCCTCCAGCCTTGGTGGAGTCCCGATTGCACAGCTTTTCCTTTCTGGTGTGTCCCCTGCTGTCATTGCAGAATCTTCCTTATTCATTGCATCAACCTTCATAAATGATTGCCTTGGAGATTCCTGAGAACAAATGTCCTCGGGGTATCTCTGTGGTTGCATGCAGGTGGAAAAAACTAATTCTTTCCCACACTGCAGAGCATCAAAGATCAAAAGAAATTTGAGCCGCATAAATAATTTTAAATTGTCTTGTAGGCACTTTGAAAAAGTAAGAAGAAATGGGTGAAGTTAATTTTTTAAAATAGTTTATTTTTATTATATTTTTTCCATGGCCATTTATTCCCTTTATACCCTCTTCTACCTCTACCCACCCTTCCCCCAAATATAAAAATTATTAACAGATATTTCCCATGATTTTTTTCATTCTAGGTCTTTGAAATATGATGTATTTTATTCTTACATCTCACCTCAAATGGGACTATCCATATTTCAAGTGCTCAAAATATACAGTGAGTGGCAATTATATTAGACAGCCCTACTTGCAGAGCAGTGTGGCAGGACAGGGCAGAGTGAGACCTCTGCTGGTAGTTGACAACCTGAGCTTTTAGGAGACTTTTTATTTTAGATTTTTAAAAAACATTTTATTTAATTATTTTTAGAGAGGGTGGAAGGGAAGGAGAAAGAGAGAGATAGAAACATCACTGTGTGGTTGCCTTTCATGTGCTCACCTACTGGGGACCTGGCCTGCAACCCAGGCGTGTGCCCTGACTGGGGATGGAACTGGCAACGCTCTGATTCACAGGCCTGTGCTCAATCCACTGAGCTACACCAGCCAGGGCTTTTTGGAGACATTAAGTAATAAAGTGCTCTAAGTCTCAGTTTCCTCATCTGTGAAATAATTGCAGAATCCTAACATGATTCAGTACATACTGTGTGTTAATCACTGGCCCATGCTTTATGGTATTAACCTATTTCATCCTCACAACGAACAATCGTTTGAGGAAGGTTGATGCAGGGTTTGAAAGGAGGATGAGCTCTTGGCAAAAGCCTTGTATCTACTGTGAGTACCCAGTCTACATAAATCTTATACCCAGCCTATATTTGGACTGTTTATTGCTATCATGCTCCTCTTTAACTCTAGGAGTACAGAGCCCACCAAATGGATGGAGAAGAGCATCCCTTCTATCAGGTGAAGATAACCACAGAGACAAGAGTGGAAATGGGGTCTCCTGTTCTGCCTTCTTCTGGCACGAGAATACACAAGATGTAATAATACTTGATTATAGCCCTGACTGGTATGGCTCAGTCAGCTGGGCGTCATTCCACAAAACGAAAGGTCGCTGGTTCAGTTCCCAGTCAGGGCACATGCCTGTGTTGCATGAGAGACAGCAGATTGACATCGGTCTCCAGAACTTTTTCATCCTCCCAAACAGAAACTCTGAACCCAACATGCAAAACTTCCCCATGCCCCAGCCCCTGGAAACCACGGACCTGCTTTCTGTCTGTGAGTTTGCCTATTTTGGATATTTCATCTCAATGGAATCTTACAACATTTGACCTTTTATGTCTGGCTCCTTTCACTTTTCAAGGCTCATCCACATTGTAGCAGGTACCCCATTCCTTTTAATGGCTAAATAATATTCCATCGTATGGCTAGACCGTGCTTTGTTTCTCGATTTATTCACTGATACACATTTTAGCTGTTTTGACTTTCTAGTTGATGTGAAGAATGCTGCTACGAACATCTCCGTGTGCAAGGTTCTGTTGCAGTGCTTGTTTTCTGTATACACCCTTTGCCCAGTATGTTCTTTTAGAGGGCAAGAACTTTATCTTCTTTAGTATTTTTCGGACTATAAGACCCACGGGACCATAAGACGCACCTAGGTTTTAGAGGAGGAAAATAGGAAAAACAATTTTGAAGCAAAAAATGTGGTAAAATATTTTACCTGCTCCTGCCTCCTGTAACCCTGCTCCACCCCCCCCTCCCCCAGTGAGCCAGTGAGCTACATTTGGACTATAAGACACACCCCCATTTTCCTCCCAAATTTGGGGTAGGGGCAAAGGTGCGTCTTATAGTCTGAAAATACGGTAATGTGCTTGGTAGGTGGTTTCCATGTTAGCAATTGTGGAAGCAACTGTGATACTGTGATTTATGATAAGGAACATATATTTGATCTTTTTTTTTTCAGCATTATAGCTTATGACTTTATTAATGTTTTCAGAATCTTTATCCTGCCTCCTGATACACAGCTCCTAAAGCTCTTGGAATTGCCTGTATGAGAGTGATAAGCGAGTCTTTTGTTATATTAATGAGGTGACTTTTTCAAAGCCCTACCCATGGAGACTGGTTGCCAGAAGAACCAACCAACCCTGTGATTAGAGGGTTGGAGCTTTCTGTCCCACCCCTGGACCTCTGGGGAGAAGTGAGTGGCTGGAGATTGAGTTCAGTCACCAATGATGTAATCAATCATGGCTATGTGATGAAGCCTCCAGTAAAAAAAAAAAAAAGAAAGAAAGAAAGAAAGAATGGGATTTGGAAAGCTTCCATGTGTCAGGCCCCAAATCCTATGGGGATGGATGCTCCTCTGTTTGAGACCTTGCCCTGTGTAACTCTTCATCTGGCTGTGGATTTGTATCCTTTGATATGCTTTGTTATAAACAGATAATCTAGTGAGTAAGTGGGTTTCCGGAATTCTGTGAGCCATTCTAGCAAATTAATTGAAACTAACAAGGGTGTGGCGGGAACCTCTGATCAGCTGATCAAAAGCACAAGTAGCAACCTGGACTAGTGATTGGCATCTGAAATGGGGGGAGGGGCGGGCTTCTAGGACTGAGCCCTTCGCCTGTGCGACCTGGTGCTATCTCTGGGCAGTCTGTGTCAGAATTAAGTTAAATTGCAGGATGCCAAGCTGGTGTGGGAGAATTGCTTGGTGTGTGTGGGTGGGGGGGGCGGTGCATGTTAAAAGTGGGATCGGAATTTGACCATTGCACCTCCCAGCAGCCTGTCCCAACTTTCCTCCTCCTCGACCACCCCCTTTTTCATGGCAGCCATGTACCCAGACCAGAGTCTAAATCCCCAGTGGAGGAAGTAGATCATAAATTTAATTTCATTTTAATCTGCTTAGATCTAATTAGCTGCATGTGGCTAGTGGCCATGGGCTTGGCCCTGGTGGCTCTAGTGTGACTGAGGGCCTCCCCCACACCACATTGAGCTGATTAGGGTTGTTCTGTGTCCAATTCGTCTGTGTTTCTGGCCACAGAACCTGGCACACACAGGCCCCAGGAAATATGAAGCAACGAGTATCCTCATGCTCTCACATTTGTCTTAGTAGTCCCAATCTTCTCTCTGCTTTTGACCAATGTGTTTGTAAGAGAGTCGATGGTGTTTTCTGAAAAGCTTTAAAACCTCAAAAAGACCTCTTATGTCCTTGGACCAGATGATCCCAAATCAACTCCAAGGTATGAGGGCCACAGGATGGTAGGAGCGAGGCAGTAAGACTCAGGAGGGACCCTGGTTCCTGTTACTCAAGCAGCCCCGAGTCTACAGTGGTTTCCCCTTATCCGCAGGGGCTCTGTTCCAAGATCCACAGTGGACACAGGAAACCGCAGACAGCACTGAACTCTATATATACACTATGCTTCTTCCTATGCACACAAACCTATGACAGAGTTTTGTTTATACAGCAGGTATGGTAAGAGGTTAACAACAACTGATAATAAAGTAGAACATTTATAACAATATACTGCAATAAGAGCTATGTGAATGTGTTTGGGGCCATTGTTAAGTAAAATAAAGGTTACTGGAACACAGGCGACAGCGCATCTAGTAACGGAGAGCGCTATGAAGGGACTGACTGACGGGCAGGTGTTGAACGCACAGCAAGGGGATGCTGGGCACAAGGCTAGTTCACATCCCAGGTGGCATGGAGCCGTGGGATGGAGCAGGATGGCGTGAGATTTCATTGAGCTACTCGCAAATACGCGCAGTTTAGATCTTACCAGTTGTTTATTTCTGCAAATTTCCATTTGGGCGTGGGTAACTGAAACCTCAGGAAGAGAAGTTGTGGATAACGGGTAGGGGAGCTACTGTACTTCCCCTCTTCTTCCCACAGCTCTGCCGTTTCAGAAGCCTCGCCGGGGTCAGGACAGGATTCACGACGGGTGGAGAACGGAGTCCGTCCGCTGATGGCTGACCGAGGATTGTGGGGACCCAGGCTCCTGGCACCGAGGGCTTCGTCTCTCTGAGCCTCTGTCTTCTCACTGGGAAATGGTCTCTTAACAATCCCTCCTGTAGGGGAAGTGTCCGCACAAAGAAGAGGGACAGCGGAGGATCACACAGCGAGACAGCGAAACGCTCCTACAGGAAGGAGAATGAGCGAAGAGCAGCGACAGGCACGACTGCGGAGGAATCTCCCAGACGTCACGTGAGAAAGAAGCCGGGCGCAAACGGGACGCGCCGTGCGATCCCATCTCCATGACCGGTAATAAAGGGGCGCCCCCTGTGCCCGCTGGAGTTACAGCAGTGCTTACCCGTGCGTGTGCGTGTGCGTGTGTGTGCGCACACGCGCGCGTGTGCAGGGGCCTGGAAGGAGGCGGGTGGGAATGTCTTCTTGGTGTGGGTGTTGCTTACACAGGGGTGTTAACCTTGTGAACGTTCGCTGATGGGACATTTATAATATGTGCAATGTTCTGTATGTATTGTAGTTTAGTAAAAAAAATGTACAGAGAGGGGAGGGAGGAGGGAGAGAGAGAGGAAGGGGGCAGAGAGCGCTGGATTTGCTTGACACGTGGGTCTGAATTTCTCTTCTTATGTGTTCAATTTAAGCCAAACTGAACGAAATCGCCGATATTTGATCATTCGTGGTCTGTAAAAATGGCAATTTCATATGGTTCAAACTCTGGGGCATTTGCTCCAGTCACTTCCGGGGCCCTGGTCTCACGGAGTCAGAATATATGGGAGTGAGGCCCAGTAACCTGCCTTAGCAAATGCACCCAGGTGGCTGGGACGCTCTTGTGCCCACAGACCCATCTGCAGAACACTTGGGTGTGAGGACAAGAGCAGAGGGTGGAGTCGGTTTCTGGCGGTGTGGTCTTGGGCACCTTCCTTTCTCTCTCTGAGCCCCAAGTTCAGCGTTTGGAAAGCGGATCTCATCACAGGGGTCTGGGGAGTGTCAGCCAGGGTGAGACCTGGGTTGAAACCCGTAGCCCTGTGCTGGCAAGGGACAGACAGAAACCGGCGGTAGCCTTCATTCCCCTTCTCACCTCCTCGTGCTCGGCCCACCGCACTGCAGCCTGCAGCACCTGCCACAGGAGGGGCCTCTGGGCTCGCCTCTGACTTCCGCTCTGTGGAGCCTGCAGGGGCGCCCGCCCTCTCCATGCACACCATCTGTGCCACACGGTCTGCTCTCCAAACTTTCCCCAGCCTCCTGCTATGCTAGGCTCATGGAACTGGCCCAGGGGAGGAGGGTCTTTTTACCCCACCCTGTGACATGAGGGAGCTGGGGTCCAGGGGTCACCCGTAGGGTGATGGGCTCTCCTTGTCCACAGGTGGATGGGGAAGCTACACCAGGGTGAGGAGGTGGCTTGCCCAAGGCCACCAGCCTTGGAACCCAGGAGCATCTGGCTCCAGAGCTCGGATTCCTCCCAGCCCCAACCTGGCTGACTCCCCAAACTGGAGCTAAGGTAGTCAGGGTGGGTGAAGGGTCCCCATGTTGCCACCTGAGTCAGTCATGGGGACCCTGAGTTCCTGCTGCTGGTTGAAGAACAGCTAACACCAAAAATTCCAGTGCACCAGGCAGGCGCTGTCTCCTGGTCGGAAGGGCTACCCTGTGAGGGACAATCTGAGACAGTTCCATTTCACAGATGAAAAATAGAGGATCAGGAGAATAAGACAGTGGTAAACACACAATGCAGTGTGCAGATGATGTGTTACAGAGCTATGCACTCGAAACCTGTATGGTTTTATTAACCAATGTCACCTCAAAAAATTCAATTAAAAGAAAAAAGAAAAAGAAAACCCCAGACCCTTGCCAAGAACATGCAAGTAACCGGCTCCTCCCAGTCCCTCTGGTGCCCCATCCTCACATCCGCCTTCTGACTCAGACCTGTGTGGCTCCCAGGGAAGCCCTTCAGGCCCTGGTCCGTGGTGAAGGCTGACCGAGACTCAAGATGGACCGCGGAGCTTCAGCAGTGGAGTAGGGGAGGCACAGAGCCAGAGCATGCGTGCAAGAGAACACTCACTGGGTCCTGCAAAATTTCCTGTCAGAGCTCAGAAGGGGGTGGACTGCAGAGGTCAGAGGCCAGGCATCAGCACACAGGAGTGTAGGTTCCAGATGCCAGACTCAGGGTTCCAGGCCCCCAGCCCCTCCTCTCTTAATGACCTTCTTACTTTCTTAGCTCTGCTGCCCCTGGATCTGAGTCGGAGGCATCTGGGACCTGCACTCCTGTGTGCTGAAGAGGATGCCTGGCCTCTGGCCTCTGCAGTCCACTGCTTTCTGAGCTCTGACAGGAAATTTTGCAGGACCCAGTGTTCTCTTGCATGCATGCTCTGGCTCTGTGCCTCTCCTACTCCGCTGCTGCAGTTCCGTGGTCCACTTTGGGTCTCGGGTTGGCCTTCACCACAGACCAGGGCCTGAAGAGCCTCTCCGTGGTCCACTTTGGGTCTCGGATTGGCCTTCACCACAGACCAGCGCCTGAAGAGCCTCCCTGGGAGCCACACAGGTCTGAATCAGAAAACTCCTCTTTCCAGGTCTCAGTTTCTCTCTCTGGAAAATGAAACCACTCCCGTCTTGCTTCCCTGGGAGAGGATAGAGCTGGGAACAAGACGTCTCTCTGTCCCTCCCCCTGGCTCATTTGTCTCTGTTTTCCTCTGGGGAAAGGGAACTAGCAATGGAAGAAGGCATCTTCATTGGCTGGAAGGAGTGGGTTATGGGCAGCCAGGGCCTTCCCCTCCTCCTGGCCCAGAGGTCCCACAGCCCTCTCCAGAGGCAGAGGGGGGTGTACTATCATCACCACCTCCCTCCCTCCCTCCCTCTCAGGAATTTAGCAGAATCTGGGAGGCCTAGGTATTTCCAAGAACGTGGTGTGTGGGGAGAACAGCCTGTGTAGTAACTACCGCCCAGCCGGAGCTCCACTGAGGTCTGAGCCTTCTGAGTTCCTGGAAGTCCAGGGCAGTCTGCTTCCGGATTTGGGATCTTCGCTGATCTGAGATGCCTGGCCCAGGGTCCCACCTCACTGGGAGCTTCTCATGTCATCCCTCTCAGGACTGGCCGCTCTGAAGGGTGGACACCAGGATGCTGGAAACTGTGGGGGACTCCCAGCTGCTGGGCTCTCCCTCCCACTCCTCTGCCTTCCTCCCCACCCTCCCCTGTCTCCCTCCTCTGCTTCCCCTCCTTCCTCCCCTTTTCTTCCTTTTTCTCTTTCCCCTCTACCATTCTGACTCTCCATCCCGACCTCACTCACTCATTTGATACATACGCATTGAGCACCTACTGTGTTCCAGGCTAACCGGTCCAGGCCCTGAGGAAACAGTTGGGAACAAAACAGGTAGATACTGCTGCCCGGGGAGAGCTCGCAGGCTAACCAGGGAGACACCCGTTATACAAAAAAGATAAAATAAATGGGCAAGTTGTACTTTATGTAGGAAGACAATAGCTACTACAGAAAAAAGAGAAAGCAGAGGTGGGTAGAAAGGATCAGGAGTCCTGGGTGGGGCAGGGGGTGGTGTTAAAGAGGGCGGTCAGGTGAGCCAGCCCCCTCTGCTTACCCCTTCTTCCCTTTCTCTCTCCTCTGTCTCTCAGTATCTAGATTGTCCCAAAGCACACCCCCTTCTCTGGAGGACACCTAGCAGAGAAAGCATTTGCCTGGACTAAGCATTTAACAAAACACAGACCTCCTCAAGTTACTTCCCTGGGCTCCTTGCTCCCCCTAGATCCCCCTGAGGCCAGTAATCATTAAGACAATAAAATACGTCCCTGATAGGATGCAGATGTAGTCAGAACGGCCCCAGTGAATGAACCGCTGAGTCGGCCTGCCCCTTCTGCTGTCTACCTTCTGTCTCCTTGCTCCTCAGCGTTAACTTGGCTCTGCATGTCCCGTCCCTAGTGCTTCTCCTGTCCCATAACTTCCAAGCTCAGACTCAGAGCTCGCTCTAGCCCGGAGAAGATCCTGATATGACCCACCGCACAGCCCAGAAGTCCTCAGCCTGGCCTTTCGCTGTGTCCCTCACAGGTGTCAGAGCTGCCCCTGCCCCTCCCCTGCTTACAGCCCTCCCATGACTCCCCAATGCTCCCAGACAAAGTCCTATCCTCTGCTATGCACCTCACCCCAACACACCTCCAAGTTTCACCATTTATGCTCCACATCAATCCGTCCATACTTTCTTGACTGGCCAGGGCATTCCTTGCCTTGGGTGTCTTTTCTGCTCCATTGTTCAACCCCCACCTCCATCCCTGCCCTTACCCTGGCTAATTCCTCCAGCGCATCACCTCCTCCAGGAAGCCCTCCCTGACTCTCCAGCTGGGGTGGTGCATCCTCGAACTGGTCTGTGGCCCTCTGTTTACACAGCTGTCTCCTCCACCAGACTGGCATCTCCTCAAGGGCCAGGCCAGGTCTGAGTCATCTCTGATCCCGGCATCACCCAGCTGGGAGTCTGGCCCGTCACCAGCACAAGAGATGTCCCTACAGTAAACAAATGTCCTGTCCTCTGCCTTTTCCACATGTCTGCCTTATTATCTCCCCACTCTTCTCCTCTGTCCTGCTGGTCTGTGAACCACACTCTGAGGTTTTCTGATGACGATGGAAATCTTGGGAGGGCCACTGTGGACCCAGGGCAGGGACTGGAGATCAGCCCCATTGGAGTGGGGGGTTCTGGGAGACGTGGCTGTTAGTAGACGAGCAGGAGGTAGTCCTACCACTACCAATTCCTGCCTGCTGTGGGAGGGCTCACTTTCCCCTGTCCTTGTATTTCAGCTCTGTCTTCCTTTCTTCCAGCCTTGGTCATCTCTCCCTGCATGGGATTCTGGGAGCCTAGGCTTCTGCGGCTGGGGACCTGGACTCCTGGGTCTGGGAGAGGAGGGGCTGGGGGCCTGGACTGCGGGATCCTAGAGGAGGAAATTATTGGGGTGTAAAGTCCTGGTCCCTCCTCCCTCATCCACACTCTGGTTTTAGAAACATCTGGTTTTATACAGCGGCTCCACCCAGCAGGGCGGGGTAGGGGCTGGATACTCAAATGCCCAGCTTCTGAGTGGAGCTTGTACTTCCCCCTAGCCCCACCCGAGGGTAGAGGAATCACCGGCCCCTCCTGCTCTGGGCTCAGCTCCCACCGGAGGATCCATCATCCTGACACAACCAGACACCAGGCGGGGGCCCAGGCTCCCGGCAACCCCGTCAGCACAGCTGACTTTGCTCTAGTGGGTGGGCCCTGAACTAGCCTTCTTCCCCTTGAAAGCCAGGTTCAGGCAAAGGTCCAACCTGGCGCTGGCCTTGCACACCCTGCCACTCCAGGAAAACCTGGGGAGTGAGGGCTTGGCACCTTGCAGGGGAGAACTCCGGGACGGGCAGGGCAAGATGGAGCAGTGGGGAGAAAGGAGGACTTAGAGACAGCAAAACAGAGAGAAACAGTGAATGGGGGTGGGGTGGGGAGGAGAGATACAGTGAAACATAAACAGAGGTGGAGCTTCAGAAAGAGATACACAGATGCAGAGAGAATGGGGGAGGATAGAGACCAAGAAAGACAGAATGATGGACAGATAGAAGCAAGGAAAGGAGAAATAGGCAGCCACGGAGGGGAACAGAGAGAAACAAAAACTGGGAAGCAGGGAAAAAAAGAAAGGTAGGGATATAGTTATTCAGAAAGAAGGAGATAGAAATATGTAAAGAGAGACAAAGGCAGAGAAATTCAAAGCGGGGGGAGAGAGAGAGACAATGAATGAGAAAGTCAGGGAGAGACACTCGAAAAGAAAGAGAGGCACAGAATGAGCAGGATAAGAACACCGGGAAGGCTGAGAGCCAGAAATTTAGAGACAGAGAACCACATAAATTTAGAGACAGAGTGAGCAGGTGGGGGGGGAGGGGAAAAAGAGAGATAGAGATGGAGAGAGGTGGAGAAAAACAGACAGGAACCCCCAGAGAAGTGAACCAGACAGGCAGATGGACAGAGAAACAGAGCCAGGAAGGTAGAGACAAAATGATAGGCTCAGAGAAGGACAGAGACAAAGAGAGAGAAGGACATGGGAAGGCACAGGGATAAAGAATTAGAGACACCCCTGGCCAGTGTATCTCAGTGGATTGAGTGCCAGCCTGCGAACCAAAGGGTTGCTGGTTGGATTCCTAGTCAGGGAACATAGCTGGGTGGTGGGCCAAGTCCCCAGTAGGGGCCCTGCGAGAGGCAACCACACATTGGTCTTTCTCTCCCTCTCACCTTCCCTTCTCCTCTAAAAATAAGTAAATAAATGAATAAGCAATCTAAAAAAAAAGAATTAGAGTCACCGACACAGGGAGGGAGACAGCTATGGAGGGAGAGAGACAAGCACTGGTTTCGCGGTAAGAGAAGGAGATAGACATAATTATAAAGAGAAGGGCATGGACATTCTGGTTCTGAGGGGCTGGGGGCTCAGATGCCCCAGGGTCCCCCGCTCCTTGCACCTTTAGGTTGACTCAGTTTCCCCAGCAGCTCCCTGGGGCAGCTGACCAACAACTCTTCGATTCCCCCCAAGCCCCTGGGGAGACAGATCCCAGTGCCTCGGCCTCCTCCCCAGCCCCTAGCACAGACGCACGCCACACCCACGCCCGCGCCCAGGAACACATGGCCCGTCAGTTAGGCGCTGAGGGGACACCCGTTCTCTCACAACTCCAGCTCCAGACAGCCGTGCCTCACAACCCAGCGGGCGCAGTCACACCCACAGTCACGCACGTGTGTTCATTTTATTCCATCTGCCAGTTCCCCAGACAAGTCCCTGGGGGACCCAACCCAGACCGGATTCTGGGGCGAGAAGGGGAGGGGATGTGGCGGGGAGCGGGTGGGGGGGTGCGCGCTGTCGAGGTGAGAAGGGGGAGGCGAGGAGAGCTGGGGATGGGGGAGGGGAGAGAAAGGGAGGATACGGAAAGAGATGGGAGGAATAGGGATGGAGAGAAACACAGGGATAAGGGACGAGAGAGATGAGGAAACTGGAGAGGGGAGGGGCGTGACGGGGGAGACTAAGGAGGAGACGGGAGGGTGGTGATGATGGGGGAAGCCCGTCTGGACACAGGGGGCGGGGGAGGGGGGGTAATGGCGGGAAGCGGGTGGAGCTGCCCGGCGTCCCTGACCTCAGAGCCCCTGGCCCAGCTCAGCCCTGACGTCAGTCCTGACTCCCGCCCCCGCCGGCGCTAGTCTTCAAATGGCCCCCCAGCTCTCGGGCCACAGAGAAACTCGGAGAGCAGCAGGAGCGCAGAGCCCCGCAGCCATGAGACAGGTGCGTGCATGATGAGACTGTGCGTCGGACTGCGGGCCGCGTGGGGGGTGGGGACGGAGGGGACACTACCAGGTGTGTGACCACGTGTGCGGGAGAGCCGCGTGTGCTCGAGAGTTCTGTATGGGCTCAGGTGTGTGACAGCAACCATCCGTGTGAGACAGGGACCACGTGAGGCTGAGTGTGCGGGTCCTGTCTGTGTGTGTGTGGCCATCCCGTCTGTGCGGGACGTGTGACACGTCCATGTTCGTGTCACTATAAATCTGTGAATGTCTGTGTGCTGGAGTGGGGCCGGGAGAGGGAATAAACAGAGAGAGAGAGAGAGGTATTTGCTTGACACGTGGACCTGAATTTCTTTTTGTGTTCAAGTCAAGTCACTCTTAACCTGTAAAAAATGCCAATTTCCTATGGTTCAAATTCTACTGTTACTATTTCTGTCCTGGTATTCCAGACCCACAGGTGGGTGTCCGTGTGTCTGTTTTCTCCTGGGCATCTGTTCCTCATGTTGCTCCTTTCTGCCTGGAGGCGTATATCCCCAAGTTCACCTGTGTGGCTGTTTGGGGGGGAGAGTATCAGGGTCACTAAGTTCTGCTTTAGAACGGGTGTCCTGGTCATTTTCTAGGACATGTGTGTTTTCCTGTGTGGGCACACTCTGCGTGTCCCTCGTCATGTGAGCCTACAGCTGATACGTGTGTGTTTGTGCATGTGGTGGTGGTTAAAACCCTGTGGACCCCCACCCACCTTGGTGATTTCCAGCATAAATCTGGCCACCCCCAGAAACTCAGGCAGGGCTCGGTTTGGGACAAAGGCACAGAGCAGGAGGAAGTAATAATAATTGTTAATTTTGCGTGGATACTTGCACCAGGCTAGAAGCGCCACCTTAGCCCTATCCTATAGAAACAGAACACGAGCTATGCATGTGATTTAAATACTTATAGTAGCTACACTAAAGCAAGTAAAAAGAAGCAGGTGACAGTAATTTTAACAATATATTTTATTTGACCCAGTATATCAGGGGTGGGCAAGCTCTTTCTGCACAAGGCCAGAGAGTCAGTATTTGAGGCTTTGCCGGCCAGACAGTCTTTTTTGCAACTAAACTTCGGCGCTGTGAAATCAGCCAGACAGGATGTACGGATGCGCATGGTGGTTTGCCGGTTACTCTTGATTTAAGGATGCTGAAATTTGAACTTCATCTCATTTTCATGTGCCACAAAGTATGATTCCTCTTTTGACTTTTTCCAACCATTTAAAAATGTAAACACCAGCGTTAGCTTGCGGGTCATCGTGAGAAAGACACGAGGCCTCGGGCCACGGATATATAGTGTGCTACATAGCAAAATATTCTCATTTTTAGCATGTAATCAACACAAAAATATTAGTGAGACATTTTACTTTCTTTTCGTCATGCTCAGTATTTTCAGTGGAAATGCTTAGATTTCATTAAGATTTACAGTTGAAAAAGAACACAGATCTTACTTCTTCCACACACACTTAAGAGCTTTCTGAGAACGGAACCGAGGATCATGGTTAAAATTTAAATTAGTTTAAATGAAATAAAATGAACAATTCGTTTCTTAAGTCATACTGGCGGCCTTTCAAGGGCTCAGTAGCCATACGGGTCTGGGGTCTCCTGTATTGGACAACACAGCTCTATACCTTAGTGGCTCGTTTAACTCATAATAAACCCACGAGGCAGGGACTGGGGACAGAGGAGGCAGTTTAGCTTAGAGGAGGACAGTGGAGCCAGGCTGCCGAGGGACCTTGGCAAGAGAATACACCTCTCTGTGCCTCGGGCAGCAGTGCCTCCCTCCCTAGAGCAGTGCCTGGCGCGTGGAACGGGCTTTACAGCCAGTACAATGGAGGCGCCCCTCCCCTCTTATTCTGGGCTCTTCCAGCCTCACATACTGGGCACCTGGCCCTGTCAGGGGCTGGAGCAGTAAAGGAAGAAAACCAGCCCATGCCTGTGGGAAGTCAGAAAACCCTCCTTCGCCTGCGAGCTTTGTGCTCTTAGCAACCCACTCCTCCTGGCTCATCGGCCCTCGGTTCTGCCATCTATATGGTGGCCATAAACATTACCTGGCTCTGCAGGGCTCTCCAGAGGAGTAAGCCCAGTATATTAGGCTGTGGTTTAGTGACTGGCTTCTTAGGGTTCAAATCCTGGCTCTTCCATTTTCCAGGTGTGACCATGGGCAGGTTGCTGCACTTGTGTGACTCATCTGTCAAATGGGGGTGATAATAATTATACCTGCAGTGAGGATTTAAATAATTTAGTGTTTTAAAAGGCTTAGAGCAGCCCCTGGTACATACCATATTGTACTGTTCTTTTTTTAAAAAAAGTATTTATTTATTTTTAGAGACAGGGGAAGGGAAGGAGAAAGAGAGGGTGAGAAACAGCAATGTGTGGTTGCCTCTTGCATGCCCCCTCCAAATGAGGACCTTGGGGACCTAGTTTGCAACCCAGGCCTGTGCCCTGACGGGGAGTCGAACTGGCGACTCCTTGGTTTGTAGGTGAGGCTCCATCCACTGAGCCCCACCAGCCAGGGCAGTATTGTTCTTTTAGATGTATAGTATATTATTATTACTATTATTGTCTCAACAGTAAGAAACTTTGTGAGATGAATCATTATTTTATGTGCCACCAAGAAAGGGGGGGGGGCCCTGTTAAATTACACTGTGACACGCCACTGAGTGTAACCCCCCATGGATTTAAGAGCTGTTAAAATGTGAAAAAAGACGCATTAGAATCAATATAATGTGGCTTTTGGCCTTGATAACTGTTTGCCACAATTATTTTAAGTAATGAAAATAACTTTGCAGTACTCAGGAGATTTTCTTTACAAAACGGGGATGTTATCTCCGGCTTGGGGAAAATCCAGGAGGTCTCCCCTTCTGGAAGGGACCTTTCCCCTTGCTATCCCCTCTCTCTGTTTCCAACAGAACTTGACCAAGCCCAGCCGCACAGCCCGCCAGTGCTCCGGCCTGGCCCGGCGGGTGCTGACCATCGTCTTCGCGCTGCTCATCCTGAGCCTCATCACCTGGGCCTACGCTGCCGGCGTGCCGCTGGCCTCCGATCGCTACGGCCTCCTAGCCTTCGGCCTCTACGGGGCCTTCCTCTCCGCGCACCTGGTGGCGCAGAGCGTGTTCGCGTACCTGGAGCACCGGCGGGTGGCGGCAGCCGCGCGGAGGGCGGCGGCTCGGGGGCCCCTGGACGCGGCCACCGCGCGCAGTGTGGCGCTGACTATCTCGGCGTACCAGGAGGACCCTGAGTACCTGCGCCAGTGCCTGGCGTCCGCCCGCGCCCTGCTGTACCCGCGCGCGCGGCTGCGCGTCCTCATGGTGGTGGATGGCAACCGCGCGGAGGACCTCTACATGGTTGACATGTTCCGCGAGATCTTCGCGGACGAGGACCCCGCCACCTACGTCTGGGACGGCAACTACCATCAGCCCTGGGAACCTGCGGCGGCGGGCGCGCTGGGCGAGGGCGCCTACCGGGAGGTGGAGGCCGAGGACCCCGGGCGGCTGGCCGTGGAGGCGCTGGTGAGGACGCGCAGATGTGTGTGCGTGGCGCAGCGCTGGGGCGGCAAGCGCGAGGTCATGTACACCGCCTTCAAAGCGCTCGGCGACTCGGTGGACTACGTGCAGGTGAGTGGCAGGCGCCTCCACCCCATCGTGCCCCGAACAGCCCAGATCCCACTTCCCCGAGGCCTTTGTTCAATGTAGTTCTTTACTTATTCATCCATCCATCCATCCTGTATGAGACCATACATTCCTTTATTTATTCATCCGCCCAATGTCGAGATTCCTTCCTTTCTTTATCCAAGGTAGAAACTCTTTTCTTCACGCGTCCATTCACAAATCTGTCTCTCCTAATAGGCAGATCATTCATTTATTTATTCATTAACATGAGAAGAAAGTAATTCCTTCTTTCTCTTCCTTCAGTGTTGAGATTCTCTTGTTTATTTTTTCATCCATGTATCTATCTATTCAATATAGAAGTCCATTTAGTTATTCACTCATTCATTCAATGTAGCGATTCATTCATTCACGCATTGCATTAGTTTTCTATGGCTTCATAATAAATAACCATGCATTTTGCAGCTTGAAACAAAACACATGTATTACCTCATGGTTTTCATGGGTAGGAATCTGGGCCAAGCTTAACTGGACCCTGTGTGCAGGTGCCGTGGGGCTGCAATCATCAGCCTTCTCTAAGGCAAGGGGACCTCTTCCCAGCCCACGCATTTGTTGATGGAACTCATTTTTCCCCCAGCCGTCATAAAACTCATGGTGGCTTGCCTCTTCCAGACCAGCAGCAGAAAGTCTGGGATTTATTTATTTATCCTCTATAAAAATAGGGCTCACCTGACAAGGTCAGCCCACCAGGTACAATCCTCTTTGATTAACAGTCAAAAGATGAAGGGCCTTAATTACTTTGCAAAACATTGCATTTCCATATAAGGTCATATAATCATGGGAGTGCTAGCCCATAAGTTTTGCCATCTTCTGTTGGTTAGAAGAAAGTTACAGGTCTTGCCCAACCACCAGAGGATGGTATCATCCAACAGCACAGGTTTTAGGAGGGTTAGGGGTCATCTTAAAATGTGATTAGACATTGAAGATTACGAAAAATTCAAGGTTATGTTCAAACTGGCTGAGGTGTGTCCCAGCTCCTCACCACCTGTTGGTGCCCTCCATCACCAGGTTCTGTTCAGGGATCTGGTCTGATCCTGACCCCTTCTACCCCACAGGTGTGTGACTCAGACACAAGGCTAGACCCAATGGCACTGCTGGAGTTGGTGCGGGTGCTGGATGAGGATCCCCGGGTAGGCGCTGTTGGGGGAGATGTGAGGATCCTTAACCCTCTGGACTCCTGGGTCAGCTTCTTAAGCAGCCTGCGGTACTGGGTGGCCTTCAATGTGGAGCGGGCTTGTCAGAGCTACTTCCACTGTGTGTCCTGCATCAGCGGTCCCCTGGGTGAGCTGGGAGAGGGTTTGGGAGGGCTACGGATGAGGTGGAGAGGGAGGAGGGGTGCCAGAACAGGCTGAGGATGTGACTGAGATTGTGGGCAAAGATGGGGCTTGGGCAGGCATTGGGGATAGGGATAAGGTAGGAAGTTTCAAGTGGGGATGGTGTTTGGTGTCAGGAATGGGTTGAAGAAAGAGTGTGGATGAGGATTGAGCTGGAGGGGAGAGTTTGGGGAAGGAGATAAAATGGGTTTGGAGTCAAGGTCAGGATTGGGGGGCCAGGTTTGGGGTTGGAGACAGGTTTTGGATATGGATGAGTAGAGGTTGGGGCAGAGAATAGATATGGGATTCGGGAAGGGGCTGGGGTGAATTTGCTGACAAAGTGAACATGGGTCAAGGACAGGATTGGCACAAGTCTGAGATGGGGGTGGGGTTGACGAAGGATTTAGGATTGAGAATAGGATAGGGGCTGGCGCTGTGGTTGGCAATAGGGCTGAGAATGGGATTGAAGTGATTAAGGATGGGGTTGGAATTGGAGAGGAGTTTGAGTTTGAGGTAGAAGTGGGGATGGTGTTGGTGACAGCAGAGGCTGACACTCCTGTACCTGCCCCCCCCCCCCGCACCTAGGCTTGTACAGGAACAACCTCCTGCAGCAGTTCCTTGAGGCCTGGTACAACCAGAAGTTTCTGGGCACCCACTGCACTTTTGGGGATGACCGGCACCTCACCAACCGCATGCTCAGCATGGGCTACGCCACCAAGTAAGCTGAGGGGAACCAGTAGTCAAATGTGTGTGAAGACCAGAGTATCTCAACAAATGTGTGTGGGGGTGGGTTGGGGGGGATTCTCCAAACCCAAAGTAACTTGCAGGACAATGGGCTCTTAAAAGTGAGTCATTAGAGGAGAGAGGAAGAGACCATAAGGGCAGAGGTAGCATTTGCATGGAATCCTGTGAGTCAATGGACTCTACCAAGGGAGGCAAGGTGAGGGTGGGGAATCCCACCGAGCAGATACAGCCTGAGATGGGTGAGATGGCTCTGTCGTAGAGAGCACGGGTTACCATGGCAGTGCAATTACTGCAAGTGAGGTGGGAAGGGAAAGAGATAGATAGATAGAGTAGGATCTAAGCAGTGAGAGAGCAAGTGAGAAGAATTACATGACAGGAGGAGAGCGCCTAAAGTAGTACGTGCTTCAGGAAGAGATGTAATTCCATGAGACTCAGGGGAGCATGGGCTAGAGCAGGGGAAAGTGATTCCTACAAAGCGAGGCCCAGTGGAAGGGCCAGAAAGAACTTGGAGTAAACCAAACCCATGCATTCGCTCACTCAACAGATATTAAGTGCCTAAAATGTTTTTCAATTTTTTTATTTATTGATTTGAGAGAGAGAGATGAGCAATTGGGGGGGGGGGGAGAAAGAGAGAGATCACTTTGTTGTTCCACAGAATTATGCACCATTGGTTATTTTTTGTATGTGCCCTGACCGGGGATTGAACCCACAACCTTGGCATATTGGGACGACACTCTAACCAACTGAGCTACCTGGCCAGGGCAAGTGCCTACAATGTTTTAAGCTTTGGGAATACAGCAATGAACAAAAGAGACACAAATTCATGCTTATGTTGATTGGGGAGACAGACAAGAAGAAAGAAAAGTGTAGAACGTACAAGCTATGGATAAATGAAGGGGGTAGGAAGTATAAAGGTAGGCAATGAAATGCTAGATAGGGTACCAGAGGAAAGACAGGGATGGAGGCTGAAAATGGTGCCACTGGAGGGCTAGCCAGGGAGAGTGTGTCAGGAGAGGAGGACAGAGTGAACAGGGAGTCAGCTCACGAAAGGCTGGTGGGCCAGGGTAAGAACTTTGACCAACAACGAGGGAGGGTTTTCAGCAGAGGGGTGACATGTTGTTGCAATAGGATCCCTCTGGCAGGTGTTTTGAGTACAGACTGTAGGGGGGCAAGGGGGTTAGCAGGAAGGCCATTGAGGATGCCAAGTGACACCGGGTAAGGAGACTGGACACTGTTAAGTCATGCCTGTGAGGACAGAACAGTTGGACCTCCGAACAAACAGACTGCTAGTGGCTGTCTGGTGACGTTCCATCAAAGGGATTCTAGCCTTGTGCGGTTGTGGCTGGAAATGCAGTAGGGCTTGATTAGTGATCACATGAAGGGAGGTTTATGGTTCCCTTCTGCAGGTCCAACACATGCGCTATTCTGGGTGGGAACCATGTCTGGCTTGTGCCTTACCATGGGGACTGCCAATAACAATAAGCACCAGAGTATTCGTAATAGATTAGTGACAGTATTAGTAATAACGTCAGTAACCGTAATGATATTAGTAATGGCAATAGTGTTATTAGTCATTGATTACACAGAAGCACATAGTAGTTGCCATTTATGTAGCAAGAACCGTATACCGGCCCTAAGCACTTGGCATTGCATCTTCACAGTAAGGTAGCAACCACGGTTAACACCACGTTTCCTATGATAACACGGAGGCTCGGTGAGGCTGATAAAGCTTGCCCAGGGGCCATGTGCAGTGGCCAATTCTGGCTCCAGATTCCTGTCCCTAAGGAAAACCATGCTCACTCCTACTTCTTTGTCATCTGTCCAGGTACACCTCCAGGTCCCGCTGCTACTCAGAGACCCCCTCCTCTTTTCTACGCTGGCTGAGCCAGCAGACGCGCTGGTCCAAGTCGTATTTCCGCGAGTGGCTGTACAACGCACTGTGGTGGCACCGGCACCACGCGTGGATGACCTACGAGGCGGTGGTCTCGGGACTCTTCCCCTTCTTCGTGGCGGCCACGGTGCTGCGGCTTTTCTACGCTGGCCGCCCATGGGCGCTGCTGTGGGTGCTGCTCTGCGTGCAGGGCGTGGCGCTGGCCAAGGCGGCCTTCGCAGCCTGGCTGCGCGGCTGCGCGCGCATGCTGCTGCTCTCCCTCTATGCGCCCCTCTACATGGGAGGCCTCCTGCCCGCCAAGTTCCTGGCGCTGGCCACCATGAACCAGAGTGGCTGGGGCACCTCAGGCCGGAAGAAGCTGGCCGCCAACTATGTCCCTGTGCTGCCGCTGGCCCTGTGGGCGTTGTTGCTGCTCGGCGGCCTGGTGCGCAGTGTGGTGCAGGAGGCCAGAGCCGACTGGAGCGGCCAGTCCAGGACTGCCGAGGCCTACCACCTGGCGGCTGGGGCCGGCGCCTACGTGGGGTACTGGGTGCTCATGCTCACGTTCTACTGGGTGGGCGTGAAGAGGCTCTGCCGGCGGCGGGCTGGGGGCTACCGTGTCCAGGTGTGAGTTCCGGTGCGCGGGTACCGACCCAGCATCATCACGGGAGACAAGAAACCAATCAGGTCCCAGGATTGACGAACTTATGGATGAATTCTCTGGGCCTCAGTTTTCCTCCTCTATGAAGTGAGGGGGAGGTCAACCCAAGATTCTTCAGCCTGGACTGTTTTGGGGCCTGGAATTCCAGGTCTCTGGGGAGGGGTATTTATTGATCAAGGTGTGGATTTTTAGGGGCAGGGGGAAAGGGGTCTCCACATACTGTTCTGGGGCCCCCACTTTCTCCCTGCTCTTATTTAATCTCCATTTGTACTGTGTGATTAGGATATAATAAAGAATGTTATTTATTTTCTTCTGAGCTTCTCCCACCACTTTTTTTTTTTTTAATTGAGAGGGTTTTGTGGTTGAGAACTGGGGACTCCTGGCTCAGTCTTGGGTTCCAGATGTTTGAAACGGTACAGGACACCCTCCTTCCTCAGTTCCCTCGGAAAGAAAATAGGAATATTAATCCTGTGGGTCAGGGCTGTTGTGAGGGTGGGATTTCTCAACTCCTCATTCACAGACACTTACGGAGCCTCCACTGCATGCGGACTCTGTACTGTGGATGGTGTTTTCCTGGTCCACTCAGAAGGGTAACTCATACCTTCTCTCCTCAAACCTCTAGCACCTCCTCCCCCAGCCTCACCTTAGCTCCTTGAGAAAACAGAAGTAACAAGAAGAAAACCTTCCAAGCCCCCACCTCCATAACCCTCACTCATTTGCGTCTGTGCCCACACAGGCCACCTTTCCTCATTACTGAGGGCGAATGGTCTTTGCTCAGTGCCAGCCCCTCCCACGTGGCATGCTTTCTTCACTTGGCTTTCCGAATGCCAGTGGCCCTGCATTCCATTTTCCTTCTGGCTGCCTCTTAATGTTGTCTACTGCTCAACATTCAAGGAACTTCTTGTCTTCTTATCCACCTACACTCATTTCCTCTGTACACCCGGTATTATGGTGCTGAATGCCTCACTTTCGCTCCGTGTGGGGAGAAGGCACTCAAGTTTTTCATCCTCGGATGGGAACATGTGCCTGAATTCCAGACTTGAATACCAAATTGCCTCTAAGACACTTCCACGTGGATATTAAACAACCTGACCCAACTCCTGATCCGTGCTCCCCATCCTTCTCTTTCATCCCCATGAAACCTGCTCCTGCAGGTCTCCACATCTCAGCAAACAGAACTCCATCCTTCCAGCCGCTCAGGCCAAATGTGCTAGAGCTGCACTGTTTACAACAGTAGCCACTACTACATGAGCCCATTACAGTTTTTTTCCATTCATTCATTTTTTGATTCAGTCACAAAAAACATTTACCAAGCATTTACTGAATTCCACACCCTTGGCCAGCTTTGCAAACAGTAAAACAGATGGAGGGCCAGCGTCTGCCTTCCAGGAGCTCTTCGTTAAGGAAACAGAGTGTGACCCATAGTTAAAGATATCCAGACACATGCCTCTGTGATTTGTTGTACAGAGGAAGGGGGATTTAGATACGTTATTAAAGCTATAGAAAAGGCTATACATTCAGTTCCTCAGTTGCACTGGGGCTACATCTCGCATGCTTCAGGGTAGATGGAGGCTGCCATACTGGACATCGCAGATCTATTCCAGAACATGTCCATAGCAGAGGGTTCTACTGGACATCACCGTTGCCTTGACCGTTGATCTTTGACGCTTCTCTTTTCTTTATCTCCTACTCAACATTCTGATTCAATAGCAAATTCTACTGGTTCTCTCTTCAGGAAAGATCTTGGAACTACTTCTTACCTTCACTGTCACCACTTTGTCCCCAAGCTGGATCTCTTTCTTGGACCAAAGCTGCTATTTTATGCCTAGATCACTGCCTTCTCTCTTTACTCCTGGATCTGCTATACACACTGCACATCAAATCAAATCAAATCAAGACTTTCCTTGTCTTAAAAAATCACCCATGAGCTCAAACAGAGGAAAATCCAGACCTTATGGTGGCCAAGGTCCTGCATGACCTGGAGCCCTCTGCTCTCCATGACCTCACCACATACTCATTTCCTAAAGCCCTGTTCCAGCGGCACTGTCGGTCCCCATCTCCCCACCCCCTGGCACACAAGCAGGCACAGTCCTGACTTAGGAGTTTGCTTCTGCATTTCTTTTGCTGGAACACTCATAACACAAATACCCAGATGGGGAGGAGGGGGGAGGGTGAGGGTGGAAGAAGGTATGGGGAGATAAATGGTAGTAGGAAAAAAAATACCATTAAAAAAAAAAAAAAGGGCTGTCTTAGCCCTGACCAGGTAGTTCAGTTGTTTAGAGCATTGTCCATATACACCAAGGTTGTGGGTTCACTCCCCCATCAGGACACATACAAGAATCAATCATGAATGCATAAGTAAGTGGAACAAAAGATCAATGTTTCCCTCTCTCTCTCAAATCAATAAATAAAGAAAAAAGAAAAACAACAACAACAACAAAAAAAACCCCAAAACCAAAACACTCACATGGCTCACATCTCATCCCCTTTTTTATTTTATTATTATTTTTTAAATCCTTACCCAGGGATGTTTACTGATTTAAGAGAGAAACATTGATGTGAAAGAGAAACATCTATCAGTTGCCTCTTGCACAAGACCCAACTGGAGATTGAACCCACAACCTAGGTATGTGCCCTTACCGGGGATCAAACCCTTAACCTTTTGGTGTATTGGAAGATGCTCCAACCTACTGAGTCACCTGGCCAGGGCTCATCCCCTTCTTTATTTAAATGTGAGGCCTTCTTCAAAGCTCCTCTTGCTCCCTTCATCCCCCCAATCTTTCCCATCTCAGTTTCCCTGCTTTCATTTCTCCATCGCACATGTTATTATATGACTTAATGCCTCTGTTATCTTGCTTAATTTTCTTGTTTATAGCCCGACTGCCCACTGGCATCTAAACTCTAGGAGGGTGTAGATTTTCGTTGGTTCTGATTTCATTGCTGTCTCGACTGCACCTTGGAGACGCCTGGCACACAGTCAGCACTCAGTAAATATTCAATGAGTGAATGAAGAATTCTCATCAGTGAATGAGAATGAGTACATGCCCTGAGGGAGTGTATCTTTTAGGTGGGGAGGACACAAAAGTAAATTTAAAAATACGTTCACATTAGGTAGGAGTGCAGTGCATGTGCTGAAACAGGGGGATGAGCTGGGACCTGTGCAGTGAGGTAGAGTCATTTTAAGTACAAAGAACAGCACATGCAAAGGCCCCCAGATGGGACTAGAGAGTAAAGGAGGAGGGATGGATGAAATAGAGGAATCGGGCCAATTTATTCAGTGCTGGCTACACAGAGTTGTCATGGGAATTAGTTAATACAAGTTAAGGCTATTCTGGGGAAATCATAACTGAATTAACTGGACAAAAAAAGAGAGAAAACGTTATTTTAGGCAGGAAACAGCTGGAGCCAGGTCCTGGAAAGGTGAGAAGAGTCACGATGAGGGTGTCTTCTGCAACTGGAAATGTCAAGGAGGCTGCCAGAAATCTGGGGAGGGGGTCTGGCCTTTCACTCAATCCCTCAGCACAGGGCCTGCACTATGACAGCTATAATATTACTATCATTATGGAAGCACAGACTTCTGGGCACATCGGGGTATGCTGCCTCTGCCCATACCAACATTAGAAGTGGCCACCTTCAAAGATGAAACCATCTGTACAGCTGAAATATATTCTTTATTTTAGGAGTGGAAATAGGATAAGGAAGAGAAAGATACCTTTATTAGTTGCCACTGAAGTACCATCGAAAGAACATCCTGGGGAAATAAGGAGATGTGTGTAGGGGAGATAAGTTGGGGAGCAGATATTTGAGTCCTGGTGGATAGGGGCCTGGACTCCTGGGCTTGAGGGAAGAGGGGCTGGGGGCGGGGACTCCCGGTTCCGAGGGAGGAGGGGCCAGGGGACTGCACTCCCAGGTTTGAGGGAGGAAGGGCTGGGGGCTGGACTCCTGTGTCTGTAAAACGAGGGGGCTGGACACCCGAGTCGGAGGAAGGAGGGCGCCAGATGCTGGGAGCCGCGATCTCGGGAACTCACCACGCCAGCAGGGTCACACCGGCAGAAGCTAAGGCGGCGGCGGCCGCGAGCAGGCACTGGTTGCCCAGCGTCAGAGCCCCAGGCTTAGCCAGCAGCTCGCCCAGGCTCGGCCTCCAGGGTTCGATCGTCTCCCGCGGCGCCCAACGAAGCACTTCCCGAAATAAGACCTGGAGCTCGGTCTCCCCACGCGGGGGTGGACCAGTCACTGCGGGGACGCGCACGTCAGCGGACGCAAGCCCCGCCCCCGGCAGCCCCGTCCTCCGCGCAGTCCCGCTCTCACCGTTAAGAAAGAAGTAGAGTCGCGCCAGGGGGCGCTGATCGTGCGAAATCACGCACGAGAAGGTCCCGTGGTGCGTTGGCTGCACCGGCCGGATCCGCGCCAGGTATCCATGGGCCCGCCGCATCTCTCGGAAGAAGGCCTGGTCCTGAGTCCGGACCTACGGAACGCTTTGGCTGAAGCGGCAGGAGAAGCAGGGCCGAACTAAGCCCAGGTCAGACACTCTCCACCCCACTCGAAACCCGCAACGTACAAGCCCCGACCCCGAGCTAGACCACGCCCTCGGGCCTCTGCTCTGACTCGCCATTTACGCATAGCCCCGCCTCCTAAATCTTGACTCCGCCCCCTGGGACTTAAAACTCGCTCACCCTCCCTAAACCGTTACGCAAAATCCCCAAGCCCGGGTCAGTCACAGTGAGCCTTGACCCCTCCCCTAAATGCCAGGACGCCCTCCTTGCACGAAGCCTGAAATCAGACGGAGCTCCCGTTAGCCTCACTCCTGCGTCCTGAGTCCTCATCCTCTAGGAACCCTAACCCGCCTCCTAAACCCCTCGCGCTGGCCACGCCCCGACTCACACCTCCTCCTGCGAACTTCCAGGAATAGGTGATCTCCTCCTTTGGCAACTGGAAGTTCACCGTACAAGAGAACATAGCCTGATCACCCCGATTCACTGTCACGTCCTGAACTGGAGACGAGCCCCTGTCACCACCTCGGCCCCGCCCCAGATCACGTCCCTCCCCCATCTCAGCTCTTTTTCTTCAGTGCTTCTGGTTCCTACCCTTCCAGGCCCCGCCCCTCACCTGGGCAGTCCAGCGGCAGGTCGCAAACCGTGGAGTAGCACCCGCGGCAGCGGAAACGCCGGGCAACCTCCTGGAGTCCTGTGGGCGGGAACGAAGGGCCTGGGCTCCACTTGGCCTTCCCCACCCCGGGTCCCTAGGGCAAGTTAGGGTCTTGTGAGCCTCCCTGGGTTCCACCAGCCAGAATCTGGTCCCCGCCTTCCCTGCGGTCATTGGCTGACTCTCACCACTCTCCAGATTCTAAGATTTTTATTGGTTTGCTTTGGCTTTCGGACCCACCCTGAATGATGTTTGTGAGCAATGCTTGCTTGACTTTTCTCTAGGGTTTATTGGCCTCTTTCGTGTTTGAGAACCAATCATTCTGTCTCACTCGAAATCCCTTGTTTCTGGCCCGACCTTGTCCCTTACTCCCGCCAATTCTGGGCTTTGAATGAAGTTCTTACCACAGGGAGGGATGCAGGCCGGGACTGTGGAGAGAGAGGAAGCGTTACTACCCTGGAAGTGTAGGGAGGTGCCCACCTGAAGCTCCGGATGCATTCCTCGGAGGGGGAGGGACCAGGCCTGCTGTATTCCACCTGGGGACCCGGCCCGGCCTGCAGAATTCCACTTAAAGGTCAGGCACGGGTTTGCTGATGGCCTTCTAAGGGCCGGTGGCCTGCACTAAGGAGGCGGGGCCGGCCTTGGTATATTACACCGAGAGGGCGGGGCTAAATCCTCGGCGATTCTCAGGGGCCGAGTTAGAGAAGAGGTGTGTCCAGGCCTAAAGTAAGTAGCCCACTCTCACAGAGTGCGCAGGGCCAGAGCCAGAGATCCCGGAAGAGACCTAGGGTAATCTGGGACAGGACCTGGCCAAGAAGGGCCCTCGCTGGGGAGGAAACCTCAGGTCTAAGGAGCGGAGCCAGATGCTGAGCAAGGGACAAAAGCCTGCGTCCCACCAAGGGAAAGCGGTTCAGAGATCACCAGGGGATTGGTCTGAAGGGAGCGGATGGTCGTTTTAGGACTGGGGTTTTCTAACTGTGTGTGTACGTGGGGGAAGGAGATGGAATCTATTTTACCTTCTTTAAGCTGTGTAATGACCTTCCGCATTTGGTCCGCGGCATCAAGGAAGGCAACCTCAAAGGACCCTGGTGGTGGAGGAAGGCCTTGTGATGAAGACTGTCCTCCTCCGCGTCCCCCTCCCCCTCCGCGCCCCCTTGGTCGGGCGAGTTCTCCTGGCCTCTTTGTCATGGTGTCTGTGCCTCTTCCCCAGTCCCTCTCCACCCTGATCTCTGGTGTATACAGCATCTCTTCCTCCCACCCTGTCTACCAGGAAGGCTGACAAATCCCTAATCTTCCTTTTGCCTCCTGACCATCTAATGGAAATCCTTCTCTGTATCGTCTGTGTTTACCTTGTTAAGGGGAAAGAAAAGGATAAACATCACATTCCTCACCAAAGTTATCTAGGTGCCGCCTAGTTTCCTTTCACACTATTCTACTCCTCTTGTCCATATTTCACTTCTCCTGATTGGAAAAGAAGTCTATTCTCTGGCACCTCAGGACCTTTGCACATGCTGGCTTCTGTTTCTAGTACATCTTTCCCCTCTTCCTATTCATCCTTCATGTCATATCTTATATAGACAGTGTGTACTTATATAGGCAGTGGTGACTCTCAGTGTGTTACAAAGGGGTGTGAGAGTTCACGTTATACCTCGTGTCATCTATTTAGGTCTCCCCTGACCACAGATCTAACCTAATCGAGTTCCCTGTTTTTGTCTTAGTTCCCCGTTCATTGCATCATAGCTCTCATCAGTTTGGAATTACTTACTTTATATATATGGTGATCATTTAAAGTCTTTCTCTTAAGTAAACATATCCTTCTTTACTGCTGTGTCCCCAGAACCCAGGAGCGGACCCTGAGTCTTAGAAAGTGTAATTATGTATAAAAATTATGTAATTTTTATACATATTATGTATAAAATTAGTAATTATGTATAAAAATCCAGTATCCAACTGGATGGAGACCACAACTGGTGGTAGCCTGTGGCCCAAGCCTATCACTTGGATGTGTGATGTTTAGTTTAGTCTGGAAAGTGTTAAAATAAAAAGTGATCCAGTTGCCATTTGTAAATTGGGAAAGTCACATAAAATGTTTGGCATCTATTTAAAAAATTTGGAGCCTGGCTGGTGTACCTCAGTGAATTGAGTGCCAGCCTGCGAACTGAAAGGTCACTGGTTCAATTCCCAGTCAGGGCACATGCCTGGGTTGCAAGCAGGGTCCCCAGTTGGGGGCGTGTGAGAGGCAACCAAAGGATGTTTCTCTCCCTTTCATCCCCTCTCTCTAAAAATAAAAAAATTTGGAAGAGCTGTAACACAGACACAGAATTTCCATAAGACCGCGATTACCTGGAGCTTAGGAGCTACCACCTGTTTTAATCGGTGTATGTACCTGCCGCCTCTCCATAGTCCCCACCTTGATTCATTTCTACTCTTCTGTCATTCTTTCATGTTCTCTGTCCTTATGGGTGTTTTGAGTTTTGACCATTGTAAGGGCCTCCAAACTGCAAGGTTTTGTGACATTTTCCAAAGTGGATGGCTGGATTGATTTAGTGGTAGAAATTGTTCAGGAAATCAGAAATGTGGAAATCAGTTTAGGCTAAACTGTTCATCCCAAATTCATGTTTCAGTCCTAACCCCCAGTACTTCAGAATGTGACTGTACTTAGCTAATTAAATGAAAATGACATCATTAGGGTGGGTCTTAATCCAATATAACAGATTTCCTTATAAGAGGAGATTCACAGAGAAAAAGCCATGTGAAGACAGAGATGGTCAACTACAACCAAGGAGAGGCCTCAGAAGAAACTAACCCTGCTGACACTGACACCTTGGTCTTGGACTTCCATCCTCCAGAATTGTGAAAAAATAAATTTCTGTTGTTTAGCCACCCAGTCTCTGGTAGTTACAGCAAACGAATACATAGAGATTGTCAGTATCCTCCAAATATCTTTCTCTTTAGTAACAGTACACTTTACTTCGGCCAGAAAACCACCCTTAGCGGGGACTACATTTCCCAGCCTCCCTTGCAGCTAGCTGTCACCATGTGACCTGACTATAGTCATGTGACCAAGTCCTGGCTATGGAGATACAACCGGAAGTAGCCTTAAAGTGGTGCCATTTTATCCATTCCTTCCCCTTGTTCCATCCTGTTGCCTGAAACTTGTATTTGATGGCTGGTGCTCTGTCAGTCACGTAACACCTAGGATGGCAGAGCAGAAAGCTGGGAGGATGTTGGGTTCCCAAGAAAATGGAGTTGTCGCATTAGGCGCAAGTGCCCATCTCAAGCCTTATTTTACATGGGAGAAATAAACTCGCTTGCTTCAGCCACCGCGGGTCCCCCTGTGATATAAAACCATACCTAAAAGGAGTGAATGGAAGATACTGGCAAGCGGCTGAAGTGATGATTACTGGGTATGAGCTGTAGAGAGGGGCACCGAAGCCAGGAAGTGGGTTCAAAATGAAGAGTTAGGGACTTAGAGGTCTCTTCTTGGCCACAGAGCAGGCATGTGGTCTGGTAACGGCAGGATGATCAGGAGGATGTGGTCAGAGCGGGATGCTCAAATGAAAGGCCAGGATGTTGGAGGAGTCATCTAAGAAATATCTATGGGCCAAGCCAAGTGATTCATGGTGAGGGTGAGTGTGGGACATACCGAGTGAGCCAGGAGAGTGGAATGCTCTATCAGTCAAACCAGGGGAGATGGAGTGAAATGTCCAGAGGCCAGGGGACAGGGGAAATACCAAGTGGACCACAAAGGGGAACGGGTTGATGTTGTGAACTCTCTCAAAAGAGGTGCCTATGGTTAGGAGCTTCAAATGTTTCCAAAGATCTGGGGTTGAGTCCTGGCTCTCCCATTTACAAGCATACCTGACTCACATCTGAGATATCCATCACAAGGCCTCCCCCGCCCCCACCCTGTGTTATTTTGGCCACTTTAACCGTCTTGATCCTCACTTCCCTCGTTTATTAAATGAGGACAATATCGGCATCTACTTCACAGGGTTGGGGGCACATTTAATACCATACCACATAAAAGTATAACCACCCCAAATTATGAGCCAGGTACCATTCAGTGACTGCATGAGATAATGTCTGTAACTGCTCAGAATGGCACCTGGCACACAGTGTTACAGAAGAGTCACCCCCAAGTTTGAGATGGGGAAACTGAAGCACAGAGAAGGTAGGAAAGTGGCCCAACATCAAATAGCTAGATCTGAACCCAAGTGGTCGGGCTCCAGAAGTCAACCTTGCTTCTTTCTATTGCCCTTGCCCTACGTACGTCTGGTCCGAATTATCTCCTGGGTCTGCTCTCCCTGTCCAGCTGAGCCCTGACTCCCCCATCTGGAAAATGGGGCTCTAACACCCCACCTCACAGGGCTGGTATGAGGATATCCTTTAGGAGGATAATTAACACAAATAACTGTCTGACAGACACAGCCTCTCGCATGGATGGAGCAGGAGTAGCACATGGTCAAATCCTGGACCTTCTTTCTCCACCACCTGGGTGCCCAACCTCCCTCAGTGCAGACTCATCTTGGCCCACCTGGACCACTGGGACTGGTCTGAGCCACCACTAGTCTCCCTGCTTCTGCCCTTGTTCCACATGGCCTTGATTGCATCCTGTCTCTTTCTCTCTCCTTAAAATCCTCCAACAGCTCCCCCCATCTCAAGGCCAAAGTCAGTCCAACATGTTGTCAACCTGTGCTCCAGGAGCAGCGTCACCTGGAAACTTCTGAGAAATGTCCGTGTCTGGGCCACACCTCAGACCTACTGGTCAGAAATGGAGAGCTGGGCCCAGGACTCTGCATTTTAACAAGCTCCCAAGAGATTCCGAGGGTACATACACTGAGGCTCAAGGACCACTGGCCTACAAGGTCCTACCGGATGCGGTCCCTTTGCTGCCTCTGATTTCATCTCATCTCGATTTCTACCTCAGTGCTGCTCCTCCAGCCCCACTCTCCCCAGGGCCTTTGCAGTGGCTCTCCCCTCTGCCTGGAATGCTTTCCCCCGGATTATCTGCAAGGCCCTCACTGTCACCTTATTCTGGTCTTTGCTCAGTTGGATGTCCTCATTTGGGCTTCTCCTGACCAACATGTCTAAAATGATTGACCCACTGGCCCATTCCCTTGCCCTTCTGTCTTCCTTCATTGCATGTTCACCAACTGATGTACTGTACCACAGTATTTCATTGATTATGTCTATTGCCTGTCCCACCCTCTGCAATTTAAGCAACCTGAGGGCAGACGGTTTTCAGTTCTGGTCACAGGTGTGTCCCTA
This sequence comes from Micronycteris hirsuta, assembly GCA_004026765.1. Lineage (NCBI taxonomy): Eukaryota > Metazoa > Chordata > Mammalia > Chiroptera > Phyllostomidae > Micronycteris > Micronycteris hirsuta. Next base: position 86,205 of record PVJI01004285.1, read on the forward strand.
ATGTTGTTCCTGGCACAATAAATAAATCTCTGTAGAACTTATTGCACCCGCTTTTCCCGGCCTCCAGTCGGTCCTCCACGGGGTCCCAGGGGATATTTTCTGCACTCGAGAGCTGGCCCTGTCCTTCCCCTGCCAACAGGACCAAGTCTCAAGTCTCTGACCTGTCAGCTGAACCCTGGACCCATGAATCTAGATACCTCCTGGATGTCCCCTAGGGCCCTTAAGAGTCCCTGGGTTGTAGCCCAGCTTGCCATCTACCCTTGCTTTTCCCCACAGGACCTCCATCTCAGGGATGACCCACCACCCACCCAGAGGTGGAGCCAAACCATAGGCACTGTCGTCTAAGCCTCCTCTGCTCCTTCCAAAACAGCCCATCAGACCCAACCCTCTTCGGTCCTGCCCTTGACTCTCTCAGGCCCGTCCCCTCATCTCCATCTTCATAGGCCCCCACCCCAGGTCAGGCCTCCTTCACCCCAGCCTCCACCCAGGCCTCCCAGCCTCCACTCTCTCCCTACTCCAGACTGTCCCACACACAGTCCCAAGGAGACTTGTTCCCTTCTTTTCAAAACCTTCTGGGACAACATGGCCCACGTGGGGGAGGAAAGGGCATTTCTTGGGGTCCTGTGCCACCCCTCACAGCTGGCTCTGAGTTCTTCAGGTCTTCTTGGGGGCGAGGGATCACAGCTGAAGTCTTCTTCATGCTGGACCCCTGGACACCCACTGGATGGATGGGAACTTCCCCGTCTTTGGGGATCTTTGTCAAAATGCTTGGTGGGCAAAAGCAGGAAACAAGAAGTAATGGCAGATGTAGAAATGACCTGTCAGTAGCCCTGGCCAGGTAACTCGGTTAGAGCATTTCCCTATATGACAAGGTTTTGGGTTTGATCTCTGCTCAGGGCACATATAAGAAGCAACCACTGAATGGATAAATAAATGCAACAATAAATCAATGTCTCTCTCTAAGATTAATTAAAAAACAAAAAAAACAGTTCTCTGGCTGGTGTGGCTCACCAGTGCCCTGGCTGGTGTGGCTCAGTGGATCGAACGCTGGCCTGCAAACCAAAGGGTCACCGGTTCAATTCCCAGTGAGGGCACATGTCTGGGTTGCAGGCCAGGTCCCGGGTAGGGGAGAAGTGAGAGGCAACCACACACTGATGTTTCTCTCCTTCTCTCCCCCACCTTCCCCTCTGTCTAAAAATAAAATAAATAAAATCTTTAAACAATGTATTTAAAAAACCCGAAACAAAAAGAACCGATGAGCTCCCAGACCTCGCCTCAGTTTGTACTACCCAACAGAGCTCAGGCCTCCCTTCCTCCCTGAACGGTCCAGGCTCTGACGCGAGGACTACATGACTATGAGGTCATCTCGTCAGGGGGGCCCCTCCCTCTCGCTGACCTCCAAAGCCATTTTGGGAGGCAGGGAGACTGTCCTGCCTTACAGGTAGGTAAGGTGAGGTAGAGAAGGAGGCAGTGACACGTCCAGAACTTCACAATCAGGAAAAGCTACACAGCGAGGTTGGAACTCCTATCCAACTGATCCCAGGTGGGCTTCAGATTGTAGATTTTTCTGTACTGTCCCTTTCCCTCCTGCCATCATGTCCTGACGGGGGACTGGCTACCTACTACCATCTGAGCCTAGGTCACTGCCACGTTCCAGGGATGCGCACACACCCATCTCTCGGGGGCTCCAAGCCCACGTCTCCCACTGCCGCCTTCCCCACCCACTCACCCTGGGCGGTAGCCACCTCTTGGAGGGAGAGGGTCATCTTGGTGAAGGAGTCATGCAGGTGGCTTCTCTCATCATAGTCTGGGAGTGGGCAGGGGCAGAGGCTGAGGGAAGCCACCGCTCCCAACACAGTACTTATGTGGACATTCTCTGTCTCTAAGACATTGTCTATGTCTATGAGTCTCTGTCCCCCATGTCTAAATCCTCGTCCCTGAGTCTGTCCCCTGAGCCTCTGTTTTTCCCCTTTCACTGAGTTTCTATCCCTCCTAGTCTCTACTATCCCCTCCCTGAGTCTCTGTCCCCCAGGCTCCCCCATCCTGTGCCTCCAAGTCTGTCCTCTCCCACTATCCACCCCCCCCCCGCCATCTCTGAGTCTCTGCACCCCCTCCCAGTCTCTATGCTCCTGTTTCTTTGAGTCTCCATCCCCCATCTCTGTCTACCGGTCTGTTGTCTCTTTCTTCCTGGGTCTCTCCAGACCTCTCTGGTCTCTCCCTCTGCACACCCCCAGTGCCCTGGAGGATGTGGTGGGGTCTCCTCACTGATTTCGGTGTCCAGGAGGCCCTTAAAGGCAGCCTCAAACGCCTCCTCACACTTCTGGAGCTTGGGGCCCTCCCTGCCCACGAAGGTCTGGCAGACGAGGAGGCGCTCACTGTAGGATGTGAAGCAGAAGAGGCAGGCCCAGGCGGGTGCCCCGAAGACTGTGAGGGCCACCATGGCACATGGGACAGCACTTGCTGGAGCCATCTGGGCCATTGCAAAGGGTCTTGGGCTGGCAAGAAGCTGGTGACCTTTGTGAGGTCATCGTAGGATGGGGGAGGGGCTCATGGCCTGAGGTCAGAGGTCAGATTTCATTTGTAGGTCAAATGTCAGGCTTGGGGTTTTTAGGGAGGGAAGGATGTGAGAGAGCCAGGGGTCAGGGGTCAGGCCGGCAATCTTCAGGCTGTGGTTGGGCCGGATGCCAGGCTCCCAAGAACCTCACCTGTGATCCTGGACATCCTCACAGGTTAAAGGGTCTCAGGGACCCAGAGGCCGGCAGTACGGTCTGTGGTGGCCAGACAGGCCCTGGGGTGGGGTATGGGTTGGGTCAGAGATAGAGACACCGCAGAGACACTGTGAGTGCCTCAGAGACAGAAACAGACATGGAGAGACATCGGAAAGCACAATGAGAGAGATGGAGAGACAGAGAAAGCAGAAGAGATTTCTTGGCGGGAGAGAAAGTCTTTGAGGCTGAAGGGGAGGAGACAATGAAGGAACAAGGACAGGAGAGACAGCCCTGCTCCTCCTCCCAGGGTCCCTGCAGCAGCCCCCTGAGCCCAGTGGGGTGGGGCAGGGGCTGGGGGTCCCCGCCGGGTGGGCGTCCCGTGCAGGGCGCAGCCTGGGGAAAGCTAGGAGGCCGTATAGTGATCTCCGTGGGTGTCCTCCTCAACTATACAACCTCCTACCTCAGCCCGGGGGGCGCGGCCGGTGGACAGACAGACGGATGGACAGACAGATGGGGGGCCAGGAGGGCCAGGGAGGGTGGGGAGGGTCGGGGAGGCCCCAGCTGCGATGGTGAGCCCCCGACACGGACCCACAGACACGAGCTTGTGTGCGGCGAAGGCCCCGCAAGGTCGGTTCTACGGGTGGGTGCCAGGACCCAGGAATCCGGGCCCCCGGCCCCCTCCTCCCCAAGGAACCCAGGAGTCAGTCCCTTGGCCCATCCTCAAGGGGGATCCAGGAGTTCAGGCCCCCAGCCCCTTCCTCCCCAAGGTCCCTGGAGTCCAGGCCCCAGCCCCTCCTCCCTCAGCCCCGAGTCCAGCCAGGCCTGTCTCCCTGGGGAAGGCACAGCCAGCCTGGCTTCCTGGACGCAGGGTCAGAGGGAACCTCACCTGCTTTGGAGTTTGGCCCCTTGGGCAAGAAGGCTCCCTACCCACCTGTCAGATTCAGGAATCCAGGATCACGCTGAGGTGGGCCAGGGCATAAGAAAGCTTCAAAGCCTCTCTGAGTCTTTCCCCCTTCTCTTGTCCCTTGTTCTGGCCTCCCATCATTTATAATGACGACAGCTAGGATCCCTGAGCTCCAACACTGCCCAGGGCCCCTGCCATTTCAGCCCAGAGATCCGAGCGCTATCAGCAGCCCCTCCCCCGGGGTTTTGCAGGTGGGAAGGCTGAGCCGGAGAGAGGTGCAGGGACTTGGTCAATGCCAGCCAGTGTGTGTGTGGGGGGGTTGAGGGGAGGCTTCCCAGGTGGGCGGCACCCAGCACCCACCCTGCCACCCCTGGGCTAAGAGTCTGCGCACCTGGGGGTCTTTCCCTCTGGCCGGTTCTCTGTCTGTCTTGCTCACTGCCCCAGCTCCAGCTCCATCTTTATGGTTCTCTCATGTCCTGCTGCCGCCTGGCTGTCTCAGCTTCGGTCTCACCTGGTTCCCACCTCCTGCTGCATCGGAGTGTGTCTCCCTGGGCTCCCCTGTCTTTTCCTTCTCTCCCAGCGCCTTTCTCAGACTCCCGTTTTCTTCTCTCTCTCTCTCCCTTTTCTCATTCTTTTTCTTTACCTCCTGTCTTTCTTCCTCCCTTTCTCCTCCTCGCTCCCTCCCTCCCTCTGTCTTTGTCCCTCTCAATTCTCTTCCCTCAATTTCCCAGTCTCACTCCCTCTCCCTCCTCCCCTCCCCCTTCTCTCCATCTCTCATCTCTGTCTCCTTCTCTCCCTCGGTCTCGGTCTCTCTCCTTTCCTCTCCCTCTTTCTCCTTCCCTCCCTCCTAGGTCTTTCTCCTCCCTTCCCCCCTTCCCTTCTCTCTTGCTGTCTCCCTCCCTTCTCCTTCTCTCTCTCAGTCTTTCTCCTTCCTTCTCTCCCTCCCCCTCGCCGCTCCGAGCCAGGTCTGGAGCTGGGGGTGGGGTGGGGGTGGTTGGAGAAGGGGCCCAGGGCTGGGGTAGCGACCTGCTGAGGAGGGGGAGGAGAGGCGGGAAGGGGGCGGAGGAGGAAAGGGGGAGGCGGGGGGCCAGAGACGGGTCTACGGTCCCAGCTCTCATCCCCCTTCCCTCCTTCCCAACCTCCCAGACCCTCCGGCGGGGGCGAGAGTCAGGCCAAGGTGGGGAGGAAGGGGAAGGGAGGAGGCTGCCCCCGCCCCCCCCCCCCACCAACCTGGCCCAGAGCCCAGGCCTGGGTTCCCAGCATGCCCCGGGGCTGCCTGGGGCCTGAGGAGGGGGATGAGAGGAGAGAGGAAGCTGAGAATCTTAAAGATTTGTAGGACCTGACCATCTCCCCACTTCCCCAACAAATTTCTCCTTGGGGAAACTGAGACCCAGAGAGAAGGGTCAGGACTTGTTCAAGGTCACTGGACAAGGCGTTGGTGAACACTCCCAACTCTCTGGGCCCACAGGCCCGATTTGGGGAAGGGGTTGGCGCTGGCCTTCCCCCAGGTCTGGGTCCTCCTCCCCCTCTCTGCAGACCCTGGGGAGCCCCCAAGGGTCAGAGAGCAGACCCAAACAGTCTGGCACCATGGCAACCAAGTGGCCCCGCCCCCTTAACCCCCGTAGGGATGGACTCCAGCTGGGGCAAAAGAGGAGGTGGGGACTCCTGGGTTCTGGGGAGAAAGGGGCTGGGGGCCCGAACTCTGGGGTTTCGTGGAAGGTGGGGGTAGGAGAGTGGACTCTCAAGTCTGAGAGGAGAGGCCGGGAAGCCAGACTCCTGGGTCCTGGGGTGAAGGGGGCTGAGGGTTCGGGTTCTGGAATTCTGAGGGAGGGGGCTGGGTTGCGGACTCCCAGGTTTAAGGGAGGAGGGGGCTGGGGCCTGGAATCCCGGGTCCCCAAGGGAGCCTGGATGCAGGGCCTCTCCTCCGCCAGACAGCCCCTGCCCCCGCCGCTGACCCTGGCCTGTCTGGCAGCCCAGACAGCCTCCCCCCTCCTCCGCGGCCCCCTCCCACTGGCACGGCTCACCCTTGACCCCTCAAAGCCCCGCAGCCTCTTCCCTGCCCCTCCCCCGCCCCTCCAGCCAGACGTTAACCCTTCCGCCACCAGAGGCACCTCCAAAGCCAGACTCTCTCCCGGCACCTACCCCGAGGGCGCGGGCGGGCATCTTGCCCCCTGTCTCCTTCAGCTCCGAGCCTGGCTACCCCAGCCCACGGCTCCTCCAAGTGGAATCCGGGAGGTGTTCCCCGCCCTCTCCTCTCCGGACCCCGGAATCCAGGCCCCCAGCCTCCTCCTCCAAGAATTTGGGAGCTTTCGTCCCCAGCCTGCCCCCGCCCCACCTCCAGGGTCCCTGCCCCCCCCTCCAGGATCCCTGCCACCCCGGCGCCTCCTCCCTCGGGGACCCCGGAGTCCCGGCCTCAGGGCCCCTCCCCCGCCCCTTCCGCAGACTCACGGCTCCGCGGCTCCCGCGTCGCAGGGATGGGTCTCCCGGGCCCACGGCCGCCGGCTGCTCTCCATCCTCCGCCCGCCTCCGCCGCCCGACGGCCTCTCCCCAGCCTCCGCGTCCCCGCCACCCTCCGCCCTCCTCGCGACTCCCCGGGCGCCGCGGCCCAGCTCCCCGCCCGGGACCCCGCGGCCCAGCCCCCTCCCCAGGGGGCCCCCGCCCCGGCCCCTCCCGCCGCCCTGCCCAGCGCGCCTGGCTTCCCCCTGCCCCGCCGCTGGCCCCGGTCCAGGGGAAAAAATTCCATCCAGCCCGGGAGGAGGAGCGGGCGGGGGAGGGCGCGGGCGGGAGGCCGGCCGGGGAGCGTGACGCAGGGGGGAGGGAAGGGACAAAAGGGGCCGGGAGGCGGCGGGCCCGCGGCGCTCCCGCCGCTCCCTCCCTCCGCCTCCCGCGGCCCGGCCCGTCTCCCCGGTCTCGGCGTCTCGTCCCCTCCGCCGCGCCTGCCTTCCTCCTCCCGGCCAGCCTCTTTGCCCTGTGCATACTGCGCGCGCTCTCTCGCTCGCTCTCTGGCGCACACACACGCGCACACACACCTCCCCATTACCCCCCGCCTCCCCACCAGGGTCTGCGCCTCCCGCCCCGCCCTCCCCCGCCGCCGCGGCCGCCCCCACCCGTCCACCCACTGGGGACTCAAAGGTGAATCAGACCCACAGCTGCCCTTGCAGACGGAGCTCCCAGTCTGCAGGAGGAGACAGATCCAGACGCAGACAGTTGCAATCCCAGGGTGATGGGGTACGAGCGAGGGAGAGGCCGGCGGCCGTGCGGGAGCCCAGGGCGGGAGGCAGCCTTCCGGCCGGAGACAGCCTGGAGCACCCGCGGGGGAGGCCGAGCTTGCTCGTGGCCTGACCTCCAGCAACAGGGAGAAGTTAGACCCGAGTGGCCGAGGGAGAGGGCGGCCGTAAGGGCGTTCCGGGCGGAGGGCACAGCTCGAGCAGAAGCCGGAGGCAGGAGCCGGGGCCGGTTCGGGAGCGGAGCGCAGCAGGCAGGGCTGACTGGAGCCGTAGAGGACACGAGCCCGCGAGCGGGGAGACGAGGCCGAGGTGGTGGGCGGGGCCGGATCGGAAGCGCTCGGGAGGCCAGGCTGGGGACTTTTTCCTGAGATTGAACAGGAGCCCGGAGGGTGGGAGCAAGGGGAGGGGCAGGGGCAGATGTGGGTGTCAGAAAGACCCCGCTGGGCCCCGTGGCGGAGGCTGGCAGGCTGGGGAAGAGGATGCCTGGCCTGGGGCCGGGACCCAGGGGGCGGGGAGGAGGGGGTGGGGCAGTGGATGTGTGGAGGCCGGAGGGACGGAGCGCTAGTGGGCAGGCTCTGCGAGGTGACCCGGAGGGGAGGCGTGAAGAAGACAGACCCCCCAGGGGACTGGCCCACGATCTGAGGGGACCAGCGTTGTTCCCAGTGGGGAACGCGGGGGAAGAAGAGGGTGCAGGAGAGGGAGGATGCTGTGTACAGGTTGGAATTTAGTGGCCATTAGGGGCCCAGGGGACATTTAGGGAAGACATTCAGGCGACGGTAGGTATACAGTTCTAGGGTTCGAACGTGCAAAATGCATTCACGCCACCGCCACCACCCTGTACCCTGGCCAGCCAGTTCTCTCTGGGGACAGCTTAGGCTTACCAATTCCTTGTGTGTCTTTCCAGAGGAATTCTATACATTCATACACATATATTATACCCCCCTTTTTCCTTTTTTTGTGACCAGATGGGATCACATTATTCTATACTTTGCTGTTTTAACACGATAGCACGACGATCTCCAATATCCATGCTTAAGAGTGACCTTGTTACTTTGTTCATTTTAGTGACTATAGTATTCCATTTATAAATTTATTTATTTATACTTATTCAATTGGGAGATTTTTGTTAGATAAACTAATGCTTATGCATGTGCAAGTCACTGGCATGCATATATATATGTATGTATACATATATATGTATACATACATATATATATATATATATATATATATATAAAATTTTTTACTGATTTCTTCCAAAGTTCTTAAGCCTCTGAACCTAGATAATCTGGTAAATACATTTTGGTCTTTTAAAATTTATTATTACTTACTAATGATGGGAATAATAATAATGACAAACAAGCCTTTTTTTGAACATGTATTTGGGGGACAGGCCCTGGGCTGGATATTTGTTATACATTATGTTAGCCATTTTCGAACGTTTTCATCTCAAGGCGCACATAAACTACCAAAATTCTGTGGCACACCCCCAAATATAACTTTTGCTCATCTGACAAAACAAAAAGGAGGTATAATTTTGATTTATTCACACTGGACGGCTATTGTTGTGTTGGCTGTTGTCATTTTTTAAAAATTTGGCAATAAAAAGGAAGGGAGGTCAATGCCCCTGACTGCATAGCCAGGTATTGCATGTCTTAAAAATTCTTGTGGCACATCCGTTGAAAATCTCTGCATTATATCATTCAATCATCACAACAATCTTATCTCCATGTAAGGAACTAACGTTCTGAATAGTGAATTCCCCAAGCTCACTCAGTGAATGTCCGAGTCGGGATTTGAACCTAGGCCTCTGGCTCCAAGCCAGATATCGGGCACATGTTGGACTTCTCTTGCGCACAAACTATCTTCTTCACGTCTTCCCTCCCCACCACCTCCCAGAGCCCATCAGCGCTTTGTCCGTCCCGCCTCCACACACACACACACACACACACACACACACACACACACACACACACACACGATAAAAAGGGCCCTTGTCAGATTCTGCACCTTGACTTGGTGTCCAGAATTACCGTCGCTCTCCATTTCACCTCAATGCAACGTTGTCAGGCCAGGATAGTAACGGCACCGCCCTGCTGGGTCTCCTAGGCCTGGTGCTGATCCTGTTGAATGGTGAATCTCCGCGTCTGGGTCTGTCTCTGGGAATTCACCGAGGGTGCGAGCTAGGTCTGAGTCATCTCTGTCCTCAGTATCACCCAGCACAGGGTTTAGCTCAAAGATGGGGCTCAGAAAAACGTTTGCTAAATGAATGAATGGAGAGATGGATGAACACCATATGGTTTATGGGTTAGGCTGGAACTTGCTTAAGCTTCTGGGATAAGAGAACAGTAATTCTTGTTAGTGCCTGAAACAAGGCTCCCATTCCCATTGGTTAGTGAGTCACAGAAACCACTGTTTCCATCATTCTCTGGTATGCAGGCTTCACAAGTCCCTTGACGCCTAAGACTCAGCTACTGCAAGTCCCACAAGTTCCTGAGACTCAAGAGCCTCCATTCCCAAGAACCCCTGACACCCAGGAGCCACCACTCATTCCCATCAGCCTCTGCAACTCAAGCTCCACCATTCCCACCAGCCTCTGCGGCAGAGGATCCACCATCCCCATCAGCACTTGAGATTCAGGATCCACCATTCCCATCAACTCCCGCCACTGAGGCTCCACGATTCCCATCAGCCCCTGTGACTCAAGATCCTTTATTCTCCTCAGCCCCTGGGAGTAAGGATGCACCATCACCCTCAACTCCGGAGGCGCAAGTTCCACCATTCTTTTATCTCTTGGAACAGCGTGCTGAGGTAAAAACAGAAGCAGCCTGCCCTTTACAAGGCCACCCCTGAGTTCCTGGAATTGTTGGCCAGAAGACACTTGTGCGTGCCCTGAGGTAGATCTGACTCAAAGACTTTCTGAAACTCTGGAGAAGGAGACATCAGGGCATGAGGAATATCATAGTAGTAGAGAATCCTTCCCTGTGAGGTATCAATCCCTAACCTCACATAATCCTACAGCCTTACTAGAGAATCCTTCCAGGTGGGGGTTAAACCCCAAGCTTGAGATAATCCTACAGCACTACTTAATCCCCACAGGTGCTATAATCCTCAGGCTAGCAGAGCATCCGAAATACCAGATGATCCAGATGATCCAAATGCCACAGACACTTCCATTGTGCCATTAAATAATCCCAAGTGGCAACCTGCCCTGGTAGTCTTGTAGGAAATGGGGACGATGGGGGGGGGGCGTGTCTCTCTCTCTCTCTCTGCAGGCGGGGAGGAAGACAAATCTTATTCCCACTATTAACCCTTTCCTGGACAGGCTGGTTGGAAAAATAAGTGTGAATTTTGGGGGGTGGGTTTCTCTGCAGCCTGTCTCTTCCCCTTTGGGCCAGGTCTTCTGTTTATCTGAATAGTGAAGGGCCTTCAGCTGCTCTGCTCTTCACAGCCAAGATTTTTTTTTAATCTTGACATTTTATTTTTTCTTTTCTAAAATATACAAGCATTTGTACACACATACAATGTTTTTGTTTTTCGAGAACAGAATTCTGTTGTATACAACACAGTGATTAAGTGTACAGGTTCTGAAGCCAGACTGCCTAGGTTGGAATCCTGGCTCAACCATTTTACTATGTCTTTTTATGCCCTAATAATAGTGCCTACGTTGCAGGTTTGAGATATGAGGATTAAAGGAGTTAATAAATGTAAAGTGCTTGCCTTGGTTGGTGTGGCTGAGTGGATTGAGTGACGGCCTGTGAATAAAGGGGTCGCTGGTTCAATTCCCAGTCAGGGCACATGCCTGGGTTGTGGGCCAGGTCCCCAGTAGGGGGTGTGAGGGAGGCAACCACATATTGATGTTTTTCTGTCTCTTTCTCTCTCCCTTCCCTTCTGTCTAAAAATAAATAAATAAAACATTAAAATAAATATATGTAAAGTGCTTGAAACAAACAGTGTTTGGACCCTGGTAAGCCCTAAAAAGGTTTATCTGTTGTTATTCCTACAGAGAAAAAGAATATAGCTCTTTATCCTAATTTCTTTATGTTCATGTACATAAACAGGATAATGTATACATATGGAAATTTTTTTACTGCATTTTTCCTCCTCTTGTTGCCTCCATTTTTCTTTTATTCTTTGCTTGTTTTTTCTCGACTCCTTCCTTCTTGCCCAACTCCAGGTGCCTCTTAACCCTAAATCAGATGTTGTATCTGTTGTGGGTTGGATTGTGTCCCCCCAAAAGTATTTTGAAGTCCTAATCCCCCATACCTGTGATTATGACTTTATTTGGGGATCTTCAGAGATGTCATCAAGTTAAGATGCCTATGTGTTAAGATGCATACTGGATTAGGGTGAACCTAAATTCCAGTGACTGGTATCCTTATAAGGAGAGAGATTTGAAGCTACAGAGGAGACACATAGGGAAGAAGGCCATGCGAAGACAGAGGCAGAGATCGGAGTGATGTGTCTACAGGCCCAGGAGCACCAAGGAGTGCTGGCAGCCAACTGGACCCTGGAAGACGCAAGAAGGAGCCTTCAGAGGGAACGAGGCTCTCCAGATATCTTGGTTTCTGACTTCTGAGCTCTACAACTATGAGAGAATGAATTTCTGTTGTTTTAAGCCCCCCAGTTTGTGGCCATTTGTTATGGAAGTCCTAGGAAAACAAGTCAGTGTCCACGTTAACCCCTGTGTCTTTCCATACTTCCTGCGTAAGTACCCCACACATACACAAATACACCCATGTTTCATTCGCTTTAAAATTCAGCTTCGGCCACAGTATTTATTCACATTTTTCTATTTGACTTCAGCCTCAGCCCTGTCTTTCGAAGGCTGAAACACTGAATGTCATCTCGAAGGTCATTTCTGGCATCCCAGACTTGTGTGAGCTCAAGGAGTGTGTGATAATTGAGTTACCACCACACCTAACCAGAGTAATAACATTAGTTATAGTGAGCAAGTCGGGTTGCTCCCGTCTGAGGTTGAGATCTTAATAGTCACTTTCAAATTTAGGCACCCTAGTGTTACTTGGAGTGGAAATCTTGTATGTGTGTGTGTTCAAGGTTAAAATTTTATCCGTAGGTTGAAGTATAAATACGTGTGTGTGTGTGTGTGTGTGTGTGTGTGTGTAATTACATAATTACAGGAGTAAGAAGCTGAAATAATTAATGACGATTGTGAAAGCCTGTAGGCTGCAGGGGGTGTTTCAGGAAAAGGACTCTGAAACAGAAATTAGAGTTCAGGAAATTAATTGGGGAGTGCTCTCAGGCTTAGCACTTGTAAGGGAGGAAAGGTGGCAGATTGGGCAGTGGGGGACGTTGAACTATTAGGCAGTCATAACAAAGGCCTCAGCCGGCCCACAGAGAGCCCTGGAGCTGGATGGCTCTGAGGAGGTGTCTCAAATTAGGGCAAGAGAGATTGAATGTGGGGGCGGGGTGGGTGGGGCAGGGGAGAGTAATGGGGGGGAAATGGGGACAACTGTAATTGAAAAACAATAAAAAAAGAATTAAAAGAAAATTACAGCAAGAGGAACTGGCCTTTATACTACGCATTGACTAGTCATTGGATGTGGGCTGCCCCCAGGAAGGGGCCATGACCACGTCAGGCAAGGTGGTTCCCTTTCTCTTGGAGGGAACACAGCTTCCTGCCTTCAATGTTCCCAGCAGAGGAACAGATCAGTGAATGCCCAAGCTGGTGTGGCTCAGTTGGTAGGGTTTGATCCCTAGTCAGGGCCAGTCAATCAATGCTACTTTCTCACATCAATGTCCACCCCCTCCTTCCTTTCTTCTTTCTCTAAAGACAATGAAAAAAACATGCCCTCCAGCCCTGGCTGCTGTGGCTCAGTGGATTGAGTACCGGTTAGGAAACTAAAGGGTCACCTGTTTGATTCCCAGTCTAGGGCATATGCCTGGGTTTCAGGTCAGGTTCCCAGTAAGGGGTGCACAAGAGGCAACCACACATTTATGCTTCTCTCCCTTTCTTTCTCCCTCCCTTCCTCTCTCTAAAAGTAAATAAATAAAATCTTTTAAAAAACACTCTCCAGTGAGGCTAAAAACAAACAAATCAGTGACTGCTTCAGTTCTGAGGCGGGTAATCTGCATGTCTTTTATACCCAACAAGGCATATGAATATTAAGGGTGCCTCTAATTAGATATGATTAGGAAGAAAATTTCCTCCTCTTGGGACTGAAAATGCTTATAAAAATGTAAATAATAACATGAGGCAAAACAGCAAAGATTAGATTAGATAGAAATTCAGAAATCACTTTTTATGGCAGGCAGCCTTCTTTGTAGAATAATTTGATATTCTAGCACTCATACTATTAAAGAAAATAATCTTTAATAACTGCGTTTGATATTTTAGTTATTGAATTCCATTTAGTCCAGGCATCTTTTAAGAAAAGGCATTATTTGAAAATTCTTCACATTTGTGAAGATTGACAACTTTGCTGACTTAAATTTCTTGAAGTGGAAATAAAATCCTCTAAAATCATGTTTGACAGCTTCTATGATAAATCATCTTTGGTCCAGGCAAAATAACAAATGTAAAGAGCATGAAAAATATAAGAAGGAGTCAACGTGAAGTGAGGTGCCCCAAACACATTTTCTTCTCACGGATCAAACTTCAAAATAACATACTGTATAAGAATACTTTTAAAAGATAAATTCTTTTTAGTCTTGAGTCCTTTGAAGCCAAAATACTGTTACAGCCATTTTCAGAAAGGGAAGATGAATGGTTTTCAAAATTTTCCCAAGTTGTTATTCCTAAAAGTTCTTTCTAGGAACTGTATTTTGAAAAACTTCTGAATTTTATTCAATTGTGCACAGATTTATTGTATATACTACTTCTGTATTTTGTACAGAAAACACTTGGATGTGAAGAAACAACCAGGTGCATTTTTACCTGATTTATAATGAATTATCTGTATTTCTACTTGGTTGCTCAGTTGGAGCTAGGTCTCACATATCATTAACCACATAGTGAATATGGCTTATGAAATGTATGTAGAATGGAAAATCAGTAGTTGTCATTCATAACGGGACAAAACTGGCAAAGGCTAGGAGTGAATTAGAAATTACAAGCATATTGTGATTTTCTCACACTCTTTAGTTGTGTGTCCAAAAGTAACTAGAACTCAGTCTTAGGTAAAAGAATGACTGGCCCTAAGCAGAAAGATGGTGAGCTACACTTCCATCATTCCTCTTCAGCCAAAAGCAAACTCGTGACATACAAGAGATTTCGGAACTGTATTCATACAGGTATTCAAACAAGATGGCAAAGAAGTGTTTCCATGTTCAAAGGGCTACTTGAATCAAAATAAAGGGATTTCACCGTGTGCTCTGCAGATGACAACACTCACTAACATATCAGGAATTACTGACACCTGAGAGTTGCTTACTGAGCCAGTGGTTGGTTTATCTGATGAACCTGCAGAAGTAGCCAAACCAACGTGCTCTGAGAGTGGAGGCATTTTGTGCAAATGCCTTTTGTACGTGCATTTGAGACAAGCTATAAAAATGTTGCTCTCATTCTCTTCCTACCATAGCACTGGACCTGGTGTGTAACTCTCGAAAGCTGAGGTACAGATGGAAATTCACACATCATTTTCGTAGTGTTGGCAGCCTCTCAGAATGGCTTCCAATGATCTCTATTTCCTGAGATTTGTGCTCTTGTATCATCCAACTCCTCTTGAGTGCTGGCTGGATCTAGGGACTTGCTTATTGTCAATAAGATATGGCAAAAGGGATGGAATGTCATTTCATATCCAAGATTAAGTTATATAGAACCTGGACTTCAGTCTTGCTAGCAATCTTTGTCTAATGCCTTCTTGGCTTTCGAGATTTAATGACATAAGTGGCTGTATTGTGACCTGCCATTTTGGAAAGGCCCATGTGGAACCCCGGGGCATCCTCCTCCAACAGCTAGCAAAGATCTGAAGCCCTCATTCCAAAGTCCTGTGAGGAATGGAATGTTGGCCAAATCAGTGAATGAGCTTGGGTGTGTGGGTCATTCCCCAGCAGAGTTTCAGATGAGGCTGCAGGGCTTGCACCAGCACCTTGATTACAGCTCAGTGAGAATCTGTGAAAGAGACCAAGGTGAGCCATGCTTGAATTCCTGACCCACAGAAACTGAACCACAGAGATGGTAAAAGTATGTTGTTTTAAGCTGCTTAGTTTGAGGGACAATTTGCTAGGTAGCAATAAATAATTAATATGATATCAATATCTTGAAATTCAATGGTCTTGCTCCACTGTCATAGTTTTTATTGAAGATTGAAGGACAGAATTTTCCTGAGTGATTCTGTAGTACAGGAAGTGCATGCGAAAATCTTGGGAAGAAAAATAAGAGAGGATGGACTTTCTCATTTTCAATAATTTCAGGTTAGGTTAGTTAGATCAAGCCTTCTGCCGAAAACAAAAGTTCTGGAAAAAATACTAAAAAAAAAAAAAAGTCTTTACAAAATATGTAACAAGCTAGTGAGGCATATTTGAGCTGATGTTTAGAACTCAGAGAAGTGAGCGGAGCCCTCCAAACTGCTTTTGACTGATGAGCATTTGCTTATCCTGGTTATTGAAATGAGGTGTAATTTTCAGTAGGTTGCTGGAAGGAGGGGAATGAAAATAGAAGTGGTACCTAACTGGAGCCATGACAAATGGAAGAGCACATTTAGACCCATTTGGGAGAAAGTCACTTTAATCCCAGAAGGGAGATGATCTGAAGTGGAAGGTCTGAGATATACAGAGCAAGGGAATGGTAAATGTGTAGATGTATCAGTCAGTGTCTCAGTAGGAAACCGAGAGCACTGGTAGAGCCTAATTTAACATGAATTAATGAAAGGAGGAGTCACAGAGGTGCAGCAGGGTTGAAAGGTCCAGTGAGAGATGGCGAAGGGTCCAAGAACAAGCTAGAGTGAGAAGCCGTTGCCATCCCAGACCTGATGGGGCAAGAAGAGGGAAGATGAGGCCTGGAGGCAATGTGAGCTGCCGCCACGGAGGGTGTGTGCGTGAGTCAGGGTTGTCTAGAGAAAGAGAACCAGTAGGATATAGAACAGGGGGAGAGATTTATTCCAGGGAATTGGCTCGCACAGTTGTGGAGGCTGAGCAGTCCCATGATTCGTTCCATGAAACCAGATGTTAAGATATTTGCAAAAATGTACTGACAAGGCTACTGTTTTCATTGATTTTTGTTTTCAAAAAATAGAGGAATTTTTAGGTTAAATGTATTATTTGTGTTAACATTAAAAAATGTTATTTTATATGAGTTAATGCATAAATAGTTGATATTTTCTCAGTTTTAATTTCTTTTTTTAAAAAAAGATTTTATTTATTTATTTATTTTTAGATAGAGGGGAAGGGAGGAGGAAAGAGAGGGAAACATCAGTGTGTGGTTGCTTCTTGAGTGCCCCCTACTGGGGACCTGGCCCACAACCCAGGCATGTGCCCTGACTGGGAATCAAACAGGGGACCCTTTGGTTCTCAGGCTGGTGCTCAATCCATGGAGCCACACCAGCCAGAGCTCAGTTTAATTTCTAATAAGGCAAATATTGATAGATATAACTTGCACAAGTAAAAGCTCTTTGGGGGCACTCTGTAATTCTTTTTAGTAGTGCACAGGGGTCCCGAGACCCCAAAAAGTTTGAGAAGTACTACCTTAGAAATACTTGTGCCCAGTTACACCAGGTCCACGTGCAGGAATGTTCACAACAGCAGCATCGTCATGTCTCCGGTTGGGAAGCAATTCATAGGTCCCCTTACAGTCAGGTGGATAAATAAAGCATGGTCCATCCACACAATGGAATACTATGCATCAATGAAAAGAAACCATCGCTACACTATGACATGGACACGTCTCCCAAACACCATGTTGGAGAAAATTAGAAGATACACAAGAATACATAAAGTCTTGCTCCATATATAAAAATATTTGATCTTAATAACAGTCTAAAGAAGACTGCATCATTAGTAATGGCACTAAAAGGAAGAGTGAGAGCAAGATTACGAAAATGTTAGAATGTTGCTCTCTTACTTCTGGAGGGATGGAGGAGGCACTGCTGGGGAAGCCATTGGAGGAGAGTCTGGCCTATTGTGCAATATTTCGTTTCTTGACCTACGCGATGAGTGTTTACTTTAAATTTATCACATATGCATGACTCCATTTGTCTTATGCTCTATGTATCTTATGCTTCACAAAATGTAACTGCAGATACCCTGGCCGATGTGGCTCAGTTGGTCAGAGTGTCCCATAAACTGAAGGGTCATGGGTTCAATTCCTGATCTGGTCAGGGCACATGCCTACGTTGTGAATTCAGGCCCCTGTCTGGGTGTGGGAAAGGCAACTGATAGATGTTTCCCTTCCTCTTTTCCCTCCCTTCCCCTTTCTCTAGAATCAATGGGCATGTCCCCTAGTAAGGATGGAGAAAAAGGGGAAGAAAAATATAACCAACAGCAACAATGTTACATCCCCTTCTGAAACCGTTGAGGAAGCAGCAAATATTCAGTCTGTGGTACCGCTCTAAACAAACCACACCATCACTTTCGACCAAAATTTCCTAAAGAGGAAGTAATCCTTTCCCTTAGTGAGTTTCTATTAGTGAGGAAGGAAGGCTCAATAACTTGGTGGTCAAATCACTATCACTAGGATCTTTTATTGCCCAAGTGAGCATCTATTTAGTATCAGATCTGAGGAAAATAACAGACAAAAGTGTTGAGAAATTATTGTTCCCACAGTCTCATATTAAAATAAGGCTGTTCTTAATTTCAATATCTCTGGTTATATTTTGTTTGTTTTTTTCTTTTGGGAAGGGTTTTCAGGAACTACTATAAAGGACACATGGACAAAACCAAGGGGGAGGGTGGAAGCAAGGGAGGGAGGTGGGTTTGGCTGGGGTGGGGGGAAAATGCAGACAACTGTAATTGAACAACAATAAAATAATTTTAAAAAATAAAATAAGACCACTAGACAGTTTTAAGTGTTTATATTGAAATAATTTTAGTATTTTGAATCATTGCAAAGTTAGTACCCAGAATTATGAGATATAATTCTCCCAAGTTTCCCTAATGTTAACATCTTGTATTACCTGTGCCAAGAATACACAAGGGGTAAAAGACAGTCCCTACAACAAATGGTGCTGGGAAGACTGGATATTCCCATACAAAGAATGAAAATGGATGCTTTTCTTATATCATACACACACACACACACACACACAATTCAGAGTGGAGTAAAGATTAATTGTAATACCTGAAACTGAAACTCCTAGAAGAAAACACAAAAGAAGAGCTTCATGCCATTATTAGCCTTGTCAATGATTTTGCAGATATGACACCAAAAGCCCAGGCAACAAAACTAAACAAAAGAAAACAAAACCAATGGGACTACATCAAACTAAATAGCTTCTGCACAGCAAAAGCAACAATCAACAGAGTGAAAAGACAACCTAAAGATGGGAGAACATATTTGCAAACCATATATCTAATAAGGAGTTAATCTTCAAAATATGTAAGGAACCCTTATATTCAAGAGGAAAAAAACTTAATACCCAATTTAAAAATGGAGTAAGAACTTGACTAGACCTTTCTACAAAAAAGACATACAAATGGCCAACAGGTATATGAAAAAAATGCTCAACTAATCATCAAGGATATGCAAGTCAAAACCACAATGAGATATTGCCTCATGTCTGTCAGGATGGCTATTAAAAAATAAAAACACAGCCTGGCTGGTGTTGCTCAGTGGATTGAGTGCAGGCTGCAAACCAAAGGGTCGCGGGTTCGATTCCCAGTCAGGGCACACGGTTGGGTGGTGGGCCAGGTCCCCAGTGGGGTCCATGAGAGAGGCAACCATACATTGATGTTTCTCTCCCTCTCTTAGTAAAATCTTTGAAAAGTAAAAATAAAAACACAAATAAAAGGCCAAGATGGAGGTGTAGGTAGATGTGCCTCACCTCCTTGCACAACCAAAACAAGGAAACAACCAATTTAAAAACAAAAATCAAACAGGACTGCCAGAAAATCGAACTGTATGGAAGTCCAACAACCAAGGAGTTAAAGAAGAAACATTCATCCAGATCAGTAGGAGGGGCAGAGACAGGCGGGGAGGATGTGCAGCAGGGTGGCAGTGGGTCGACTGGGCAGTCCTGTATTTGTGTGTGGATAAACAGGGAGGAATTACTGGAGAGCATGACAGACCGTGCAACCCAGGATTCCAGTGTGGGAAAAATAAAGCCTCAGAACCTCTGGGTGTAAAAACCTGGGGCAGGTGGGGGGTGGGAGTTGTGGCAGCAGGAGAAACTGGCAGTCTCTTGAAAGCAGGGTGAGAATTGAGCAAGCAGCATTGTTTCTTCCCTCCCTCCCCCCACATACAGTGCCACAATGTGACATACTGTGTTGCCCTGTTCTGTTTAATACCTAAGGCTCTGCCCCTTAAAACATAACAGATGCTCTGAGACAAGGAAATGGCCCAAATGAAAGAACAGACCAAAAAACCAGAAAAAGAACTAAGTGATAAGGAGATAGCCAACCTATCAGATTTAGAGTTCAAAACACTGGCAATCAGGATGCTCACAGAAATGACTGAGTATGGCCACAAAATAAAGGAAGAAGTGAAGGTTATACAAAGTGAAATAAAGAAAAATATACAGGGAACCAACAGTGAAGGGAAGGAAACTGGGACTCAAATCAACAATTTGGAACAAAAGGGACACAACCATTTGATTGGAACAGAATAAAGAAACAAGAATTCAAAAAAATGAGGAGAGACTTAGGAACCTCTGAGACAACTGTAAACATTCCAACATATGAATCATAGGGGTGCCAGAAGGAGAAGAGGAAGAGCAAGAAATTGAAAACTTATTTGGAAAATTAATGAAAGTGCCCTGGCATATGTGGCTCAGTGGATTGTGTGCTGGCCTGTGAACCAAAGGGTCACTGGTTCGATTCTGAGTTGGGACACATGCCTGGTTGTGAGCCAGGTCCCTAGTAGGGGTGCATAAAAGGCAACCACTCATTGATGTTTCTCTCCCTCTCTTTCTCCTTCCCTTCCCCTCTCTCTAAAAATAAATAAATAAAAATCTTTAAAAAAAAAAGAAAAATAATGAAAGAAAACTTCCTCAATCTGGTGAAGGAAATAGACATACAAGTCCAGGAAGCTCAGAGAGTCTCAAACAAATTTGACCCAAAGAGGAACACACCAAGACACATCATAATTAAATTGCCCAAGATTAAAATTAAGGAGAGAATCTTAGAAGCAGCAAGAGAAAAGGAGACAGTTACCTACCAAGGAGTTTCCACGAGACCAGCAGCTGATTTCTCAAACGAAACCTTTCAGGCAAGAAGGGCTTGGAAAGAAATGTTTGAAGTCATGAAAAGCAAGGACCTACATCCAAAATTACTCTATCCAGCAAAGATATCACTTAGAATGGAATGGCAGATAAAGTCCTTCCCAGATAAGGTCAAGTTAAAGGAGTTCATCATCACCAAGCCATTATTACATGAAATGTTAAAGAGACTTATCTAAGAAAGAGAAGATCAAAACTGTCAACAGTAAAATGACAACAAACTCACAACTGTCAGCAACTGAACCTAAAACAAATACAAAAACAAAAATAAACTAAGCAAACAACTAGAACAGGAACAGAATCACAGAAATGGAGACCACATGGAGGGATATCAGTGAGGAGCGGAAGGAGGAGAGTGGAGGGAAAGGTACATGGAATAAATAGCACAATTGGCATGTACAAAATAGACAGGAGGAGTTAAGAATAGTATGGGAAATGGAGAAGCCATAGAACTTATATCTACAACCCATACACATGAACTAAGGGTGGAATGCTGAGAGCATGGGGGATAAAGGGGAAAAAAAAGAATGGGACAACTGTAATAGCATAATCAATAAAATATACTTAAAAAAATAAAAACAGAAAAGATGATAAATGCTGGTAAGAATGCAGAGAAATTAGAACCCTGTACACTGTTGGCGGGAATGCAAAAATGGTGCAGATTCTGTGGAAACTGTATGAAGGTTCCTCAAAAAATTAAAAACATGAGCTAGCAGTCACACTTCTGGATATTTTTTCAAAAGATTTAAATCAGAATCTCAAGAAGATATTAGTACTTTCTTTTTTGTTTTTAAGATTCTGGTTCTTTAGTGTTATTGCAATAAAATAAAAAATTCAATAGAAAATTAACATTGGTGCAGTACTACCAACATTACTATATATTTTTAAATGATAATATTATTGAGAACCTTTTTACATAATTAGCAGTCTTTTTTTTTTGCAATGTCTGCTTAGGTCATTAGCCAATTTTTCTGTTGCATTATCTGATTTTTTCCTAATTAAATTTGTAGTTTATAATTTTTTAAAAAGATTTTATTTATTTATAGAGAGAGGGGAAGGGAAGGAGACAGAGAGGGAGAGAAACAGCAATGTATGGTTGCTCCTCACATGGCCCTCACTGGGGACCTGGCCTGCAACCCAGGCATGTGCTCTGACTGGGAATCGGACCAGGACCCTTTGGTTCCCAGCCCGCGCTCAATCCGCTGAGCTACACCAGCCAGGACTGTAGTTTATAATTTTTATCCAGTGAGCACTGTTGTCAAAATATTTGTGTATTAATTCTTTTAAAATAAAACAGTTAATCTATTTAATAAAATAAACCTGAAAACCAAAAATCAATATAAAGAGTGAGGCTGTCTTCCATTTTTGGCAGTTTTTGAAATGTCTGGCTTAATGGAAGATAATCGAATTCTCATACCTGCTTCTTCAGTCAATTTATTTTGATATTTTAAAAAATTTGCCTTGTGTTCAGTGGTGTGGGTGTGCGACAGCCATTTCCTGATTGAGGGGCATTGGTTTTGTTTCCAGTGATGCTTTGGTTTTAATGGGATAGGTACCCAGGAGTGGGGTTGTTGAGAGTACCTGAGTGTTCAGGTGCAATGCTCATGAATGATGCCAGATTGCTTCCACCCTTCGAGGGCTTCGTCCCTTCACATGCATGCAGGCTGAGTGTCCCAATTCCTTCCGACATTGCCAATTTCCAAATATCCATGGTACTGAAATGCAAATTGTGTGTTGAAACTTGACACCTTAATGAGCTATTGTATTGCTTATAATAGTTTCTCCAGTTAATTGTAGATTTCCCAGGTATACAATCATACTAATTGGAAATAATATTATAACTTTTACTTGACTCTCTTTTTATTTATTTTATTTTTAGATTTTATTTTATTTCATTTTTAGACAGAGGGGAAGGGAGGGAGAAATAGAGGAAGAGAAATATCAATGTGAGGTTGCCTCTCATGTGCCCCCCTACTGGGGACCTGGCCTGCAACCCAGGCATGTGCCCTGACTGGGAATAGAACTGATGACTCTTTGGTTTGCAGACTGGCACCCCATCCACTGAGCCACACCAGCCAGGGCTGGTTCTCTTTTTCATTGCACATGGCTAACCCTCTCAGAACAGTATTTTCACTGAGCTACTAAACGGTTTTTCTGCTTGGAAATGACATCATTGTGTGAGGTCCCACTTCCCACCACTGGGAACCTAGTGGCTAGTGTGCAGGTGACTGAGTAAACTCCCACCGCAACTTTATAAAGATGTACAGAAGGGTCCAGTGCTCCCTTTTATGGCATTGGCCCTGAACCAGGCTGTCTCTAGGCAAACTTGGCAATGATTCACCCTTCATTGTTTCATTGGGTTCTGACCCATTTTCTAAACTTGGTACATTAGCTTTCTCATCCAATCTGTCAGCTGCCCAATGTCCTACAAAAGAATTCTTTCTTTTTTTTTTTTTACTTAAGTTGACCCAAATGGGTTCTCTTTGCAGCCAAGAACCCCACTATTAGAATGTCAAGTAATAATTGAGATAGCAGGTGCCATTGTCTTATGCTTGACATAGTCTCTCATCTGCACTCATTTATTAATTCATTTCTAAAATGAGTGTTGAAATCCTTGAGTTCACTCCTTTGATTCCTGGTCTAATCCAATACCAAATGGGTCATCCTAGTTTTATGCCTTCCCATATCAATAAGTTTCTCTCTGAGAAGGAGAAACCTGATTCTCATCATCCATGATAGATTATCTGAGCAGTCCCCCTGAGTGCAACTAGTTCCCCATCTTGGCCACCATTCCTCCCAGTCTGTTCCTTCCTCATCCTGCTTGGCCCTGTGTTGCCTGCTGGGATGTCATCACCCCACTCCACCTCATCAAAGACCCCCTCATCACCCTGCTGAGTCATTCCTGAGTGGAAACACATGCACATCCTTCTCATCTTTCTCGAGTTCTGACATTCCTCTCTGACCAGCTTGAGTGGACACCCTCCTCCTCTCTTTGAGACATGGTATTCTAGGCCACTGCTCTGCACAGATGCTCATCTTGCTCTGCCAAGATCCAGTGACTTCTGAGCTTTATTGGTCAGAAAAGGAAGAGAAAGAATGGAAAAAGAAGGAAAAGGAAGGGAAGGGAAGAAAAGGGAAGAAAAAGAGAGGAGGACACACTTTGGATATCTTTGGGATGGAGAGGTGAAAGGATTTCTCATTGATGTTGGGTGAAGGAGAAGGAGAAGGAGAAGGAGTGGTGACCAGGGTGAGCTGAGCAGTTGGAAATGGAGTTAACATCTACGGAGATGGAAAAAGCTGTGGGAAAGAAGTCTTGGAGCAGAAATCCAGAGGAGGACTTGGACATCATGAGTGTAAGATCCAATGTTAGTTATCCTAGCAGGCAATAAAGTTTATGAGTGTGGCGCTCTAAGGGGAGAAGGAGGAGGAAGTTATACATTTGGGAGTTATCATTACTAGATATTATGTAATACCTTTGGACCAGAAGAGATTGCTTTGGGAATGAAGTAAAGATGGCACAGAGAAGTGTTCTAAGGGCTGAGTCCTGGGGTAGGCCAATGTAGTTTTACAATGAAGCATTTAACTTGTTTTTAATTTTACATGCTCTGATAGATAGGTAGGTACATAAAATTCTAGACCAAGAAAACAATTCTATGTAAGTGGATCTTTGTTACAAAAGATATCTGAGTTTGAAAAATGTCCTTTTACCCTGTAACAAAGTCATATGCATAGTATCCTTTGATCCCATGTAAATAATGATTTATGAGGACTTCTGGTCAAGATGGCAGTGTAGGTAGACACTGTGCTCACCTCCTCCTACAACCACATCAAAATTACAACTAAATTGTAGCACAAACATCATTATAAAGAAAATTGTAACATTTCATCATGTCTATATTTCTAGGTAATACCTTTTTGGCCATTGTGTGTGTGTGTGTGTGTGTGTGTGTGTGTAATTATGTTTATGGGTAAAAGTAAGTTTGCAGATGTTCCCATGCTTATGACTATTTTTTTAAAGATTTTATTTATTTATTATTTTTAGAGAGAGAGTAAGGGGAGAAGAAAGAGAGGGAGAGAAACAGCAATGTATGGTTGCCTCTCACGTGACCCTCACTGGGGACCAGGCCTGCAACCCAGGCATGTGCCCTGACAGGGAATCGAACCAGGACCATTTGGTTCCCAGCCCGCGTTCAATCCACTGAGCTACACCAGCCAGGGCTGCATGCTTATGACTATTACAATGCCCTCATTAACTCAAAAGAATGTCACCATGGCACAGTGCACCTACGTATACAATCTAGCGAGTTCTCAAATTGCTGGCCTTCATTATTTACACATTTTTGTCATCTACTTGCACACTCAAGGACTCTTTGACACAGTGTTCTTTATTGTCATCAATATACCCTCTTTTGCCTACCCCCGTGTGTGTATGTGTATATGTATATATATGTGTGCATATATATAATATATAATATACACATTTGCATACACTTATTCTTATCTATGTTCATTAGGGAGCTTTGTGTATAGATTTTTCTTTTTGTGTTCCCATATTGGGGTTTTACATTATGTGAAGCTGTCTCTATACAGATAATTGGGATGCTTTTTGTTTTTATCTCGAGTTAACACGGAATCAAAATTGTCAGTTCATTGGAGTTTGAAAAATTTAATATAATTCTGTCAGTTTGTTTATAGTTGCCCATCTAGTTACCATGGTCATCCCTTGTGGGAATGGTTTTATAATTTACAAGGTCCTGAAAAGTCATGCATTCATTTCCAGTTTTCCAGTGATTAGCAAGGAGGGGAACAGCTATTCAATAAGCAGTTCGGTTCCCCAGTTCTGTCCATTTCCCTCATCATTTTCACCCTGTGGCTCTTTCCCCTGCATCCTAGGTGACCTTCCTGACAGTAGACTCCATGCTACTGGTTTTTATTCCCTGTGTGCCAAGTATTGTATTTTATGCTTCTAAGTACATTTTATTTTAATTGTAATTATGTTATCTTTAATTATTTCCTCCAGATTTTCCAGTTCTAAAAAACTACATTGTCTTTGTACTTATACCTAAAAAGAAAGTTTTCTTTAATTTCCTTACAAATAGGAAGGTGCTACGTCTATCAGTGTTTATGTTTTGCAAGGTTAATAAATTAAAATACTCTTCATAATTTTTCCCATGCTGTACCGTTTTTCTACTTTATTGTTTGTCAAATTGTGTTGGAAGAGAGCTGGAGCCCAGTGCATCTCAATTGCGGACCCTGGTCTCGCCTTGATTTACCCGTTGAGTGCGCTGAGTACACTTTGTCCAGCAGGTGTCGCACTTGGACGTTGATTTTCTCTCTGCTTTACGTTGAGAAAGATCCACCACTGAGAAATGAAGTTAGAGAGTAAATCTCTGGCTACAGGAATTTTTGTTTGGCCTCAGCGCAGGGGAGACCGTAGCACTTAGTGGGAGGATGCAGCAAAATAAAATCGGGCGCTCCTGCTCATCCCTGCGGATTTCTGTCATACGAAAATGCCAGATAATAACGTTTTCTAAAGAAGTTAGGAATTCAGGTTTTTGTGAGATGTCTTC
>PVJI01004286.1:0-111594 GCA_004026765.1 Micronycteris hirsuta
CCCTGCTGACCATACTGGAGGGTCTGTCTTTACCAAAAGAGCAACGGGAAGCAGTTAATGTGCTTTAAGTAACAGAAAACTTTTGGATTTGTCTTGGTAAAGAGATTGCCCTCAAAGCCATTTGGAAAATAGATTTAAGGGGTGTGGGAGTAGATGCGAGTAAGCCAATTAGGAGGTTTCTGCAATTATCCCTGTGAGAACTGGTTACATCTTGGACTAGGGTAGTCAGGTAGAGATGGAGAAACATGGAGAGATTTGAGAGCAGCCTATGAACTTAGTGAGAGATTGGAAAGGGGGTGCTCGGGCAGCCCCTGCTGTGGAAAGTGCGTGCTAGTCACTGAGGCAGGGAGCGTGGTCTGAAATGGGGGGCGGGGTGAGCCTGTGTTTGCTTTAGGACTTGTGAACTTCAGGTGCCATTGAAACACTCAAGAGGAAATATTGCAGATGGTGGATTGAATCTAATGCTCTGAGAAGTTGGCATTAAATTAAATGCTTAGCTCAGTAACTGTTCATAAGTGCCAGCCAATGTTGTTATTTTCCAACAATATCTTTTTAAAAAAATTTAGACTCTTTTAAATATGTACTTTTGGTGATAGTTGACACATATTAGTTTCCCAATATCTTTAATGTGGTCAAATTGGCATGATTAAATGAGTTAACACAATTTAAAGTACTTAAGAGTGCTTAGCACATTGTAAGAGCTTAATAAAAGGGAAGAAATAAAAGAGATTCTATCCCTTAAAAAACCCTTTGTATTCTGCATGGCAGTACAAGAATTTATTACAGCGTCCCTTCCTTATCTACAGTTTTGCTTTCTTGATTTCAGTCACCTGTGGTCAACCATGGTCTGAAAATATTGAATGGAAAATTCCAGAAACAAAAAATTCATACGCTTTAAATTGCCTGCCATTCTGAGTAGTGTACAGAGATCCCGCTCCATCCCACCTGGGACGGGACTCACCCCTTTGCTCAGCGTCTCCCCGCCCACGAGGCACTCAGCACCCCCGGGCGAGCGGATGGACGGCTGCGGCCCAAAACTAGGTCACGGGCCCACGCCATTCACCTCCCTTCCTCTCACGGTGTGGCCACCGTGTCACCGCACTTCCGCACAAGAGGGTGAGTACAGTACAATAAGATATTTTGACAGAGACGCCACATTTGCATAACTTATTACAATACACTGTTATAATTGTGTGGGCAAAAATGGGATGCTGTAGTAAATCTAACCAAAAGTAAGCTTGCAGGGTGATCTGGTCATAAATTCCTTACTGGGCAGGTCATGGTGGGCAGTCACACCCAGACATCGAATAACTTCTTTAGTAGAAGGTTATCTTTGCCTTAAACAAGCCCTGTCCATGGATTCTGTGCATCTAGGTTAACTCACCTTTGAAATAAAACCCTTCATGTTGCGGATCCTGTCCCGCAGAGTCTGTATGCTGTGGCCGATGTGTAAATAAATCCATGCGTGAAGTCTGGGGGAAAAGAACATGGGGACTGGACGGAAACCCCCTCTGAGTCAGAGAGAGGGCCAGAGAGCAAGGGCCCAGGAGCGGCTTGGAATGCCTTGGCCACTATCTCCAGGGGAGAGAGAGCGCCCTGACCCCTGCCTTGACAGGCTTTTATTGTTCTTCTGGGTGCATTACATCAGAGTGGTCTTCATTTACTATGCATAGGTTCATATTAGGTGATAGACAACACAGGAAGGCACATCAAAAGGAGAATATTTGCAAATGTAAAGGCAAAAAGTATTGGGCTGAACTTGAAAGGATTATCACAGGCCTTAGGAAGCTAGATATGCATCAGCATTTGTTCTTTTAATCCAGGGTGAGGGAGTTTCAGCATAGCAAGTTTTATCCCTAGGAAAAAATGCAGGTCTGATTTACCTGGGGAAGACCCGTCCACGTACATGGGGCCTGCTTGCCAACACGCTTCCCACTGAGTTTTTTTAAAACAGTGAATGGCTGGGCTACATTTCCCACAAAGCATGGAATGGTTCCCTATTCTTCAGGCCCCTCAAGTGAAGCCACCCTCGAGAGCACATAATCTTGTTATCCAATCCCTGTCTTGCTTTCCCCTACCTTCATATAATCTTCATTATGTTCCCTCCTTAATTTCCAGTGCATAAAAGAAACAGCCTAACAGCTATTCTCTAGGGTATTAGAGATCTTGCTTCCCAGCTATTGTCAGTTTTGACTCAAACAAACTCATAAAAATTCTCTGCAAGTTTGGACACTTCTTACATCGACAGTTATTCTATATTATTCTAGAATATTCTATTATTCTATAGTTATTATTGTTAATCTCTTAGGGTGCCTAATTTATAAATTACACTTCATCATACGTATATGTGTATAGGAAAAAACATAGTATGTATAGGGTTCGGTACTATCTGCGGTTTCAGGCATCCACTAGGGTCTTGGGATGTATTTCCCATAGATAAGAAATACTGTATGTATTCGCCCTGGCTGGTGTAGCTCAGTGGATTCAGCATGGGCTGTGAACCAAAGGGTCACCAGTTCAATTCCCAGTCAGGGCACATGCCTGGGTTGCAGGCCAGGTCCCAGTAGGGGGTGCGAGAGAGGCAAGCACACATTGATATTTCTCTCCCTCTCTTTCTCCTTCCCTTCCCCCCTTGAAATCAATCAATCAATCAATAAATAAATAAATACTGCATATATTCAAAGTTTGACCCAGTTTTGAGAACTTCACAGAAAAGGGATGATTATCTGCATCTGTCATTTAGAAAATTTTACTTTGCCTCCCAGTTAAAAATTTAGTATTTGTAAAGACAGCCCTTGATACTGCCATCAGGGAAAGCACTGAGGAGCAAGAGAAGAGACCTGATTCTAATTCCTAGCCCGATCTTTATTGTGTGACCTCCTAACTTAGGCCTCCAGAATGAACTGTATAAGATGACCTCTTCCAGTTCTAAGACTCCATATCTGATTTCTAAACCTCTTAGCAAAAGATGGCCTCTCACCCACGGGGAGCCCAAGGGGAGCCACGGAGAAGCTGGCCTCAACAAGGGATTACTACATCCTTGCACAGAGACGACCTGATCATCTGATTAGCAGGATGTTGGACAACTCTTCAGTGTTTCTTTTTAAGTCAAGGGTCAGTGATTTCCCCGCTTCCTGTCCATGACACAGAGGAAGATGAGAAACACAGAAGCAGCAGGATTCGGGACTCTGGCGCCAAGACAAATGGCAGCGGGCACGTGGGCGTGCTGAGGCACAGCGTTGCATTTCCCAACCCTTGGGGCCAGTGGGCCCTGGGAAGCCGACGGGGCAGCTGAGTGCACTGCTGACAGCAGCTCTAACCTAAGACCGCCTTCCTCCAGATGGCCCTTTCCAAGGGGAAGGAAGCACTCAGGAGGACACTTGGGGACATTTACTGCTTGTGACGACTTCCTGACTATGGTATTTTAGAGTGAGGCTGTAGGCCACAGAACTCAGGGGAGAGGAAAGCTCTGGTGGGAAGGAGGGTGAGCTTACATCCCAACTCTGTGGCCAGAGACAAGTTGCTTTTGAGCCTTAGCTTCCCCTTCTATAAAATCGTTATGACTTCTCTGATCTACTTCACAGAATTGCTATACAAATGATATTACAGGTGAGAGAGCAAATCACAGGAAGGACTAATTTCTCAGTGTACATCCTAGATTACCTCCACAGTAGACAGAAACTCTGTTTCATGTCTTTGCATTCAACAAGAAACGTCACCCTGTGAGATGCCTATCAGAGTAAATGTGGGTGCATTCTTTTCTTGGTCTTCACTCCCGTGGGGTGATCCTCTCACAGAGGTGTGCTGGGACCAATTATGAAAAGGAATAAAGGATAAACAGAGAGTCAGTGAAGGACAGGCTATGGATGAGGACACCCCAAACTCTGGAGAACCCAAAAGGCCCTGAGCTTCCTTTGCATAGTCTTTCTGTGTTTTCAGCCAAGCAGAGCCCCGGAAATGGCTTTTGGCTCATGGGTCTCTTGGAATGTATTTGTGGGAAACTTTTTGCGATAAACAGAGCTATCCTGAGAGTGTGCCAAATCACGGAATCTGTCCAGGGCCCCAAGGGAGCCAGGAAAAGAGATCTGATGGATATTTTTTAATGTCCCCATGTGACTTTGATATGTAGCTAGAGTTGCAAGCCAATGAAAAATTAAAACTTGGCTGGTCCCCCAAACCAGGCCTCTACCACCAAGTCTACCAACGTACCTGCACACATCATGGGCTTTGCCTGTTATGGTGGCTGATTTGTCCCTGTTCCCACCAAATGCACCATCTGCAGCCTGGATCTGTCCCCTCTTCCCTGCCCAAGGACATCGCTTGTGGGGTTGTTCCTTCTCTTTCCTAACGCTGTTATTTTTTTCCTACTATTGGATCATATTATCAAAAACATATGAATATGCTGTAGTAAAAAATATTCCTGTACCCACCACATCCTGCCCAAGTCACACTTCATTTCTCTGTTCCCTCTTAAACAAAGGTCTGTTGAAAGAGCTGTCTGTAGTTACTATCCCCACATCCTTCTTCTGCTCCATCTTTCCCCTGATCTTCTTTTATGTCTACTCCAAACAGGCTTTTATCTTCGCCATCCACGAAAACTACTCTGGTCAGGTTTGCCAGTCACCTTTACATGCTGAGTCCCAAGTTCAGACACTCTCAGACCTTAATGTATTCAACTACGTTCAGCAGAACTGATCGCTGTCTTAACTTTCTCTTGACTGGGGTTAGTAGCTATTTGTTTTAGTTTCTTTGGATGGGTCCTTCTCATCTTTCTGACCTCTAAGACTTGGAGAAGCCCTTAGCTCCGCCCTCAGCTGGTTTCTCTTTATACTCACTTCCTAGAGAGTCTTATTCTATACCATAAGCTCAAAACCCATCTGCAGATTGGTGACCTCCAACCTTTCATCTCTAGTCGAGGCCTCTCCTCTAAACTCTCCACTCGGCACCTGCATCTGGATGCTGAACAGGCATCCGAAGCAGCACGTGCACAACAGAATTCTGGGATAATTTCCCAATGACCTGTTTCCCACCCGATCTCCCCCATCTCAGATAACGGCACCTCCATTCTTCTAGCTACCCAGGCTCACGACCTCGGGATTATGCTTGATTTCCCTTCCTTGCATACCTTACATCCATTCAGCCAGCAAATCGTGTTGGCTCCATCTTTGAATATATTCAGAAGGCAAACAATTTTCTCAATTCCCAGTACAAGCCACCATCAACTCTTGCGGGGTTACTGCAATACCCTTCCCAGTGATCTCTCTGCTTCTGTCTCCCTCCTTCAGCCTATTCTTCACATAGCTCAAGAGTAAACATTAAAAACATTCAAACTTTAAAAGGCATTAGTCAGAAGATATTACTGCCCCTTGTAAGAAGCTCTGGTGGTTCCCCACCTCATTGTGAATAAGGTCCAAAGCCCTTTACGCTGACCTTCTCATGACCTCCCATGACCTCGCTCTACCCTTCATCTACCTCCTGCTCATCCTGGTCCACTCGTGAGCAGGTCACTCTGGCTGGTCACTTACAACAGACGCAATGGCGGCTGTGTTCTTAGTGGGTATGATTTGGGGGAAGGGGATGAAATTATACTAGTGTGATCATTGGCCATTCTGAGCAAGCTCCCGGTACCTGCTTTTCCCTCTGCCCAGATGGCCTTCTGGGTACCTTCTTGACCCCCACCTCCTCCTTGTATTCAGGTCTCTGCTCAAACACCATCCTATCAAAGAGGCTTCCCTGACAACACTTCTTGAAGTAGCGTCTCTCCCCTGGCACGCTTACTTGGCCTGATTTTTCTTCAAGGCCCTTATTACCTCCTTACATAGAATCAGCTCATTTATTTATCGTGGATCTCACCTCTCCCTCCCACGTGAAGGAAGCCCCGTGCCGTAGGGATCTCTCCTGGTGTGCTCTTTGATGTGTCCCATTGGTGAACAAAAGACTTTCACAGGAGAAAGCTTTCCTAACGGAAAGGGTTTATCGAGCCAAACGCTGCCAGCAAAGGACCAGGTCCTGGGGCATGAAATCTAAACTGCCAACAGCAGGGCCAGGTGCTAGAGCAGGCACATCCTGGGGGCGGAGCCTTTGTACATTGTGTTTTTATGCACTGGTTACAGATGCGGGGATGGGAAAAGGTGAAGCAGGGGCAGTTCTGTGATAGGTGAACAGTCTGTAAGGAAGAAATACTTACTGCTTTTGATTGGTGGCAAGCAACAGCCCTGAAAGTTCTTGTAGACTCAGGAAGTGGTGGCACCTGGTGGTCACTACAGGAATTGGCTCAAACTCCTCCATACATTCAAGAATATGAGCAGTCCTTGGTGAGTCGGCCCTCCGTTTTAACTGCTAAACTACTCTTCTCTCTTTTGCTCACCCTCTAGCCTGCTGTAATTTGATGAGGACATCTCAGAATTTTTCTCTTGTCACCATGGGCCCAGAACAGTGCCCAGCACACTGAAGGAGTTTAACAGGAGTTGAATGAATAAGTGAATGAATCTTCCCTCTCATAACCACTTAGTGAAGGCTATTCTCTCCAAAGCTTCCCTAACGATCCCCTGAGCTGGGTTTCATCTGCATTGTCTCTTAGAGGGCCTCGGATGCTGTGCTGTTCCAACCACAGTGTCTCCTAAGGACTCGAGTCCCCGAGGCCCTCTAGAGCTGTCCTCTCTCTAAATTAGTTTGTGACCGCATCGCTTCAAAGGAGAATTCTATTTGGAAAGTCAGGTGGATGGAAATTAATTGTAAGCAATGTGCCCTGGGACAAGAGTTCACACACACACTTGTGGGCACGCACGCACAATCATACACACTTGTACAGCACCAATTTAACCTCTTCGGTAAATAGTTTGTCAACAAGTCAAAAATATGTTCTGTTTATCTTCTGAAACATGTCTTTTAGCTTTTAAAATGTTTTAAATAAGAACCCAAAAAGTTGAACTCCGTAGGGATCCTTACTGAAACTAGTTGGCAGATTCATTATTTAAAAGCAGGTCATCACAATGTAGAAATTGGCTAAACACAAAGCAATACAGAACAGATCCCAAAATATATGCATTCATGTAACAAATTTATATTGTAAAGATATAACTTGATAAAATTTTAATTATGTTGATTTTTAAAAAAAATTTTCAAAGCCCTAAATGACATCATAGCAAGTTACAAAATTATCTACTGACAAACATGTTGTGTGTAGTTAACAACTCCCTAATTCAACTGATGATCTTATTTTGAGATATTTCTATATTGGGTTATATAGTATAAGTTGAGTCAACCTCAGGACTCTGCATTTACTCTGTTACTCAGCTTATTTGCAGATATAATCACCGTGTGTCTGTTGTGTTTATGTTTTAGAGGAATGGAGGTAAAAGTAAATTAGCCTAAACATTTGCACCATTCTCTCTTCTGAGCATCCTTTCCCTTGCTCAGTTGTGGGAGTGTTCTGAAGGCCATGCCCGTGTGAGCCCCGATGTAAGCCTCGGTGGCTGGCACGTCCGCCGAAAGGGGCCTGTCAGCAGCTGCTGTGCTGCCGGCCACGGGCTCACTTGCCGAGAGCCAGGTCACCGCTGTGCCTGTCCCCTGCTCTAGGACCCTTTGTTTTAGAGACTGATGTTTATTTCAATGACTGACCATTTGGGCCACTGTTTTTTCCCATCCAGCACTTTGAATTCACCAGTAAAATGACCCACCACACCGTAGGCCCTGACCCGGACCTTAAAAAAAGCAGAGCTTCTCTCTCTTTCTCTCACTATGACCTCACCATATACCCCCAGGTCAGCCATGTAATTTTCAGCCCTTGTGAATAATAAACCTTTGTTTTTTTTTCAAAGTTTACCAATAGTTATTGCTGAAGTTGTTTGGGAATCATAGAACTATGAAGGCCAGTCCAGCCATAGCACTGGTTATCCATAGGCTGAGGCCGAGGCACAAAATTCTTTGGCTCCCTTCTAATGGCCTATTTCTTTCTCTGTCCACTCAGTACGTGGTTACTGGGACCCACTGTGCACCTGCTTTAGGAATCTGGGTTGTATTCATGATGATAACTTGGGAAAAACCTCTGCCCTCTTGGCGCTTACTTTTTATTACGGGGAGACACATAACACCATGTGTGATATTTGTTTTCTCTTGTTGCATAACCAAAGCCGCACACTTAGAGCTTCAAACAACACCCATTTGTTATCCCACAGTGCCTGTGGGTCAGGAGCCAGTGCACAGGCCCTGGCTCCTGGGAGCTCCCTATCCAGCTATGGAAAAGGAAAGACACGAAAAGGCTGCTAATGATTCAAGACTTTAGATAGTGAAAACAAACACACATGACCTTAAAAACTTTTTTAAAAAGGTACATCAACTTAAGACCATTCAAATAGTTTATGGACAAAAGGCCACCTCTGTAATTTCCAGTGTGTCTGGCCAGGGCTCGAATCCCTGTTGCCACGGTCCCACCAGGACTGTGTGTTGAATGGGGCCCCTTAGTCACGAGGAGAAGTTAGATCCCGTTGGTGGTGGTCTGTGCAGACGGCTACAAAGATACACTTTAAACTGATTTCCATCTGAAACAGCTCGGATGCACTCCTGTTTTGATGTTTAAAGGCATAGACCCTCCAGTGTTAAAATGAAACTCAGTCCACAGAAATAGTTCATTTCCTAAGGTTCTGAACATTCAAAATCTGACGGCATGATGAGGCTGGGAGGAGAGCCGTGAAAGGTGCCTGGGAGCCATGAGAGAGGACTTCGCCAGTCTGGGCGTCCTGCGCTGCGTCCTGCACTAGTCGAGTCTATAACCTCCGTCCCACTTCCTGGTGGGTGTGTAGGTTTAAGGCACTTCTTCCCCTTTCTCCTTAAATTATTTTTCACTTTTTTAAGAAAAGGGACAACATGATTCATGCAATGACTTCCCTCTCCCACAATGCCTCAGAAAAAAGCCTCGATGAAAAAAGTAATTTTTGCAGCAATTTAGGGACAGGCCAGGATTAGCTTATTGACTTGCGAAATTCCCCTTCTCCTTTCCATTAAGTGTTTTTATTCTAAAATGGGCAGAATTGGGTAGAATGGGTGTGAGCATTTCCGTTCTGGCTTATGTCCACCCCCAACAACTCCCATCCCCGGGATCTAAGGGGCAGGGTGCCATCCCGTGATAGGCAGTCTGAGTGGCAACTTTAAGTAGGATGTGAATATTCTAGCAGTCCTAAAATACTTTGTTTCTAATTGCCGAAAGTAAATAGTTATTGTAAGTTAAACTACAGAAACATAAAAGATGTATTAATAGTAAAAGGAACGTTGGGGCTCAGCAATGTTACCCTACGCTCACGTCGAAGTCACCTACCTCAGTCAGTCTCTGTTTCCTCCTCTGTAAACAGGAGATAAAGAACATGTATTTTACCTTTCTTAGGGGCTTAGTCTGAGGATGAAGTGGGCAATAGTTTGTAAGTTTGCTTTATTATAAGTATTATTTGAGTAATATTTAAAAATATACCTATTACCCAAATTCTTGTGCTTTCAAATAATTGAGTGCAGCAGCCCCCCTTACCCATGGAGACACGTTCGAGACCCCAGTGGGAGCCTGGAATCATGGATAGCACCGAACCCCACGTGTTGCACTATGCACCGTTTTCCCATGTGTACGTAGCTTTTCACTTAAAGGAGGCGCTTCCCAGCTTCTCTTTGGCACATCCGAATCGCCAGCATCACCGCTCTTGTGCTTTGGGGGTCTGTATATCCTTCTTCATTGAATTAATAGGTTTTTAATTTTTTAACTTTTTAAAAAATTTATTCAAATCATTTTTTCTTTTTCAATTACAGTTGACATACAATATTACATTTGTTTCAAGTGTATACATTAGTGACTGGACATTATATGACTTTCTGAATGATCATCCTGATAAATCTCATACCCATCTGAAACCACACCTAGTTATTAGAACATTACTGACTACATTCCCTGTGCTGGACTTTACATCCCCGTGACCATTCTGCAACAACTAATTTGTACTTCTTCATCCCTTCACCTCTTTAACCCATTTCCCCAATCACCCTCCCATCTGTCAATCATCAAAATGTTCTCTGTATCTATGTTTCTTTCTGTTCTGCTTGTTCCTTTCTGTATTTTAGATTCATTGCTTGTAGATATGTATTTATTGTCATTGTATTGTTCATATTTTTAATTTTTTTCTCCTTCTTAAAGAAAACCCTTTAACATTTCTTGTAATACTGCTTTGGTGGTGATGGATTCCTTTAGCTTTTTCTTGTCTGGGAAGCTCTTTATATGTCCTTTGATTCTAAATGACAGGTTTTCTGGGTAGAATAATCTTGTTTGTAGGTCCTTGCTTTCCGTCACTTTGAGTATTTCTTACCAATCCCTCTGTCCTGCAGAGTTTCTGTTGAGAAATCAAATGACAGTCTTGTGGGAGCTCCCTTGTAGGTTGCTAACTGCTTTTCTCTTGCTGCTTTTAAGATTCTCTTTGTCTTTAACCTTTTTCCTTTTAATTATGATGTGTCTTGGGATTCTCTGTACCTCCTGGTCTTGTATGTTTACTTCCTTCACCAGGATAAGTTGACTTCCTGTAAATTATTTTTCATTTCAGTGAGTGTGTTCTTCATTTCTGAGTGGTCCTTTTTTATGTTGTTGAAATTTTCACTCAGTTCCTAGAGCATCCTTATAACCAGTGTTTTGAACTCTATAGATTACTTGTCTCCATTTTATTTAATTCTTTTTCTGAAATTTTATTCTGTCTTTCATTTGGGCCATGTTTCTTTGTCTCCTCATTTGGCAGCTCCCCTGTATTTGTTTCTGTGTATTAGATAGAGCAGCTGTGTCTCCTGGGCTTGGTTTAATAGCCTGATGTAGTTGGTGTCTTTTATAGGGCCCAGTGGCACAGCCTCCCTGATCACCTGAGCTGGGCACTTCAGGTGCACCCCCCATCCATGTGGGCTGTGAACACCCTCCATTTTGTAGCTGAGCCTTGATTGCTGTTGACACATCAATGGGAGGAGTTTACCTTCAGGCTGATGGGCTACGAGGACTGGTTGCAGCCACTGTGGAGGAGTAGCTGTGCAGGGGCCCACTCCTACAGCAGTACTGACTTCAGTGGGGCTCTGGTGCTCACTGAGTTAGCCCCTAGAGTATGTAGCTTGTGGAGGTGGTTGTGTGGTGCTTTAATGTAGTTTGAAGCTGTCCACTGGGTGCACTGGCTCTGGGACTTCCCGGGAATTGCAGGGAAAGGTCAGCTACTGTTTGTATTCTTCCAAGGGCCACCTGACATGAGCTAGAGAGCAATCTGAAGATGACTGCTGCTTGTGCTGGGCTTGGACGTGCCTAGGCGAGGCCAAGCAGCGAACCAAGGCTGGCTTATTGCTAGTGGCGGGCCTGGCTGGGGCCACTTATCTAGAGGTATGTGGTATGCTGAAGCCAGATGCTGCTTGTTTGAGAGATTTAGGTAGGCAAGTGTGAAGCATGAGCCAAAACGGGCCATCTATATGGAAAAGCCACTGGAAACAACTTGAGTGGATCTGAAGTTTGGGTGGGGCTGGGTCTCAGGGAATCACCAGGGTGGGGCAATAAGTATGAGCCAGGTTGATGGAGACACAGATATGGCACCTGCCTGCTGGTTCTGTTGGAGAAGACTCAGAAAAGGAACATTTGCCTCTGCCGACACTTCAGTCTGTGAAAGCTGCCCCACTAGCTCTTGCCTTGATGCCAGACAATTCAGTTTCTCCCTGTATTCTCTGGTGCCTTTCAAGCTGCTGCCCTGGCGCTGGAGCTCAAAGGGAGTGAGTCTGAGTAAGTCCAGGTGCAGGCCCCTCAAGAGGAACTGTCTGGGACTCCAGCTGCCCTCCATCTCACTCAGTCACAATCCCTGCTGGTTTTTACAGCCAGAAGTTATGAGGACTTCTCTTCCTGGCCCTGGAACCCTGGGCTGGGGGGTCTGGTGTGGGGCCGAGAACCATCACTCCTCAGGGGGCATCTCTGCATCTGAGATATTCCTCTGATTTTTATCTGCCACAGGTGGGTGTGGGACCAGTCTTTCCCATCTCTGCCACTCCTACCAGTC
Source organism: Micronycteris hirsuta (assembly GCA_004026765.1). Taxonomy (NCBI): domain Eukaryota; kingdom Metazoa; phylum Chordata; class Mammalia; order Chiroptera; family Phyllostomidae; genus Micronycteris; species Micronycteris hirsuta. Next base: position 12,039 of record PVJI01004286.1, read on the forward strand.
TTGATGTAGCTTCTTCTTTAAATTCCTGGTTGCAGGACTTCCATTCAGCTAGATTTCAGGCAGTTCTGAATGATGGGTGTTCTGTAGTTTAGTTGTAATTTTGATGTGATTGTGACCTCGTGGAGGTGACTACCCCATTTACCTGTGCTGACATCTTGACCAGAAGACTGAGGGCATTATTAAGAGTCAAGTAAAATAAGGGTGACTTGAACCCAGCCCTGTGCTACCAGTTGAAATAATAACTGAGATGGCTACTAAGTGACTAGTGGGCAGGGAGCATCTGCAGTGTGCATGTTGGACAAAGGGAGGGTTCGCATCCCCTGCAGGATATTCATAGTATGTGAATGATTATGTGTGAAATAACTAGAGGACACCTGATAATTAAATATGAGAGATATAGCCCTGGTTGGCGTGGCTCAGGGGATTGAGTGCCAGCCTGCGAACCAAAGGGTCACCGGTTCGATTCCCAGTCAGGGCAGCTGCCTGGGTTGCAGGCCAGGTCCCCAGTGGGGGGTGCGAGAGAGGCAACCACACATTGATGTTTCTCTCCCTCTCTTTCTGCCTCCCTTCCACTCTCTAAAAATAAATAAATAAAATCTTTAAAAAACAATGAGAGATATAAGTGAATATGTATGGACATCAATAAGGGAGATACTATTGTGAGCGAGAGCAGTCACAAAAAGTCTCATGGAGGCTTTATTCTTATTCATTTTTAAGTTTTATTTATTGCTTAAATAATCACCCAAGAATACCTTCATAGATTTTAGAGAGCGAGGAAAGTGGAGAGGGGGAGAGAGGAAAAGAGGGAGAGAGACATCAATGTGAGAGAGAAACATCGACTGGTTGCCTTTGTACCCACCGCGACTGGGGATCAAACCCACAACCTAGATAATGCCCTAACTGGAAATCAAACTTGCAACCTTTTGGGACAATACTTTAACCAACTGAGCCACCAGGTCAGGGCCTTATTTTTATTTTTAATGATAAAAGTTTATTATTTTGTAATAAAACAAGACAAAACATGTATTTAAAAAGTCAATAGGATCCAACAGTAAGCAATAGAAAGTAAACCCTCCTCCCTTACTGGCTTCCTTATCATTCCTTTCTATTTTATTAAAAAAACCTTTTTTATTAAATATTTTACTGTTGTCCCACTTTTTCTGGATTCCTTATCGTTCCTTTTTCCGAAGTTGACTTAGTGAACTCTGCATCTCATTTTCCAGGAAAAGCCTATGCACACACACTCACACACACAGACAAACACCACGAACACAGCTCTACTCGGTCCTTTTATAAAAAGATGTCTCATTAGCATATCCTGTAAATCAACCCATTTTAGTGCATAGAAACCAACCACATTGTATTTCACATCTGTGGAGTATTTCATGCAGTTACACCATCGTTAACTTTACCATTCCTTCTATTGACAGACATTTGGGGTCTTTCATTTTTGCTGTGAACGACTCACTAAACATCCTTAAGTGAACATCCTTGCACACACGCCGTTGCGGGCGTCTTGCGGGTCACCTGCAGGGTGCGCTCCTGTTAACGGCAGGACAGGGTGTGTGCGTGTAGAATTTGGAAAGTCGTTGCCAAATTATTCTCCTTTTAAGCTGTGGCAGTGTAGGAATGTACTGTTTCCCAAGTGAATAAAAATTCAGTTTATTAGCAGCTTTTTTCATCTTTGACCTTTGACAAAAATGGAGCTTTCTTGTTTTCATTTACTTTTTTTATAAGAAGCTGATTTTGAGACAATTCTGAGATTTGTGTGTCCTTGTTTTTTGCAGTGCTTGTGCGTGTTTATTGGTCATTTTTCTATTTGACTTGATTCTACTTAATCATAAACTCTTTATATTTTAAGAAATTAGCCCTTTGTTTAACCACATGTCTTAAAAACACAACTGCTAGTTACTTTTGTCTTTTGTTACTGTGTTTTTTTGTGAAGCACATATTTTTATTAAATAAAATTATCAATGTTTTCCTGTCATGGCTCCTTAGGAATTATTCCTAACAAAATAATTTTATTTTCCTAAAAGTCTGTAGTTTTTTAAAAAGGATTGTATTTATGCTTGGCTGGTGTAGCTCAGTGGATTGACTGCGGGCTGCGAACCAAAGGGTCACCGGTTCGATTCCCAGTCAGGGCACATGCCTGGGTTGCAGGCCAGGTCCCCAGTGGGGGCCACGTGAGAGGCAACCACACATTGCTGTTTCTCTTCCTCTCTTCCCTTCTGTCTAAAAGTAAATAAAAAATAAATAAATAAAATCTTAAAAAATAATTTAAAAAAGATTGTATTTATTTATTTTTAGAGAGAGGGGGAGGGAGGGAGAAAGAGAGGGAGAGAAACATCAGTCAGTTACCTCTTGCATGTGGCCCAACCAGGGACCAAACCTACAACCCAGGCATGTGACCTGACTGGGAAGTGAACTGGCAACCCTTCGATTCACAGGCCAGTGCCCAATCCACTGAGCTACACCAGCCAGGGCACTTCTGGAAGATTCTTAAGGTCTATCAGTGGTCCTCAACTAGGGGTGATTTTGTCCCCAGGGGACAGTTGACAACTTCTGAAGACATTTTTATTTGTCATAGTGGAAGGGGAGGTGCTGCTGGCATCTGGTGAGCATTGACCACGGTTGCTGCAATGCACAGGGCAGTCCCCACAGAAAGAACTATCCGACCCAAAATGACAATAGTGCCAAGACTGAGAATCCCTTTACTAGGAGGGTTGGAGGGCAAACAAACTATAGTCAGCAAACAATTTAAGAGGCTCGTGCAGGCACAGAGGGCTCTGACCGTGCCTTAGTCCAGCTCCGTTGGCCCCGTCTCTCCCAGAGTCTTCTGTGCGAAAGCAGAGCAGAGCCTCTGAAGCCTGGAGGGTCCCAGTCTGGCTCCCATAACCCTCCTGGCAAAGGACTGTTATTCAGTGGTTTGCATACTTCATACTTTGCTACGTTAATGAAAACAAGCACACAGAAAACCCCCAATCCTTTCATCCAGAAAATGTTTTGAGAAATTCTTGCCCCCAAACTTTCTTCGGAAATAAAAGCTTGTTTAGTGTTTAAACTCTCAGAATTAGGGAAACCACACTGTGCTGATTGTAGAAAGGTCATGATTCAACGCATATGAGTGGCTTTTCTGGTCTTGAGAAAAATGAATAGCATTTCCTTCTAAGGAACCACATCTCGGGAAACATTACACCTCCCACTTGTCTGAGTGGTCCCTGATCCCTGGCCTCTAGCACAGCACTTAGCATAACACATGCAGTAGTAGGCGCCGCATCAATAAAGGTGCGTGGATGCATGGTATGGGGATTGCAATGATGGAACTATTTTATTCGAAGTAATTTAACCATATGAGTCAAGAACAACAACTAACATTTATTTTGCACTTAATATGTGCAAACACTCAGCGTGAGTTATTTTTTGACTCCTCATGAAAAAGAGGTGATGAGGTTGGTGCCATCGTCACATGCCAGGAAATACAGCCCCTTTGGAAGTGGGTCGCCCACCCATAGCCAGCCAGTGAGTGGACAGCAGGGACTCAGGAAGCCTGTCACCTGAGCCCATCATTTAAAGCCCTAGGCTACACTGATGCTGCCACTCTTATTAGTGACACACAATTTCCATCCTCTGCGGCCTTGAGGGATTAGCATATAAGATCCCATTTTGTAGCTATGGAATTGGAGGCTCGGAATGTGGACAAGTTTGAGGTCCTGCGTCTGCTGAGTCCCGGCACTGGGTCCAGAAGCCTGACGGTTCTTGTTATATGTCATGGTCTGTGTCAGTCACCGATTTATTGCCTCAGCTCAGAATCCATCCTTCATCACTCTGGGTAAATGAAGCTGGATCCCATATATGCCTCTCCTTTGCCTGTGGGCACAATGCTGACCTTGTGGATAGAGGGTACTGGAGGGGCACTGCCGGAGGGAAAGGGTTTTTCTCTTCCTGGCCCAGGCTCCGGAAGTGCATGCTCTGTCCACACCCGCCTGCCGTGTGAATGGCCCTTTGGTGCCCAGCTCCCGCAGGGCCTGGTGACCTGCAACCTTCCTCAGCAACTCCTCGGAAGCTTTGCAGTGAGTTCTGAGACTCCCAGGGGACAGCTCTCCCTGGTGCCCCAGATGCCAGGTGCCCAGCAAGTTCTGCCAGCACGTGACCTAAGCAACTTCATGGCCATCTGGAGAGCCGTAACTCCAGGACGCCAGAATCCAGCCTTAGCATGGCGACTGCTCGTTATGTCTGCAAATTCTAGTCTTTAGGGCTCTTTGTCCTCCTCAGCCAGTTCCGCATAACTTCAGTGTCTCATAGCGAGTAACTCCTTGTTTTAAACGTTCCCTGTCCATTTTAAATGTTCCCTGTCCACATGACCGTGTGGCTTTTGTCTCCTGGTTGGCCCCTGACTGATGTGGGTTGCTTCCCTCCAGAGCATCTGACTGCAAAATTAAGACCTGCAAATTGCCTAGCACCCCATAATCATGAGCAAGGGAGTCATGAAACTGGAGCCAAGGGAAATTTGCTTTTGTCTTGGTTTACCATCCAAGTTTCATGGAATGCAGGAGGAAAGGATCGATCGTGCTGCACTTTTTGTAAGTGGTACCTATGAAACGTACAGATGTTGTGTGCTCTAAAAGCATTCAAAGTCTTTTTTATTTCCAAATTACATTTCAAGTAGATCGCTAAGTACAACATCCAACTTCCAGTTCTGTGACCATCTGATCGATTTCGATCACTGTTCATCTCAGTACTTCCCTCTCCCAGGAACGAGGACATTTGATCACCGGCTCTCATACCAACCATACCTCCTTGTGTGCACACAGCGGCTTCACACAGGTCCCGAAACCATCAAAACAGCCCCGGGATGACGACTGTAAGTTATTGTCTTCAATTTAGACAAACAAACCTGTCACCAAGAGAGTTCAGTGGCTCTCAAAGGGGCAAGTGATAAACAGCAAAGCTGCATCTAAAGCTGAGAGCCAAGTCTCCAAGTCAATGTTCATCTTCCACCTGCCCCCAGCCACGAACTCTCTGTTTCCTGGACAGCAGCTTTACCCTCCGCTAAGGAATTTCAAAGATCAGCAAATGGAAGTGCGTGGGGACTAGCTGGGGGCTGCAAGACTCTTCTAGCATCGCTCAAATCACTGTTGAGCAGGGGGCATCTCCCGGGCTGGACTAGCTCCACCCCGGCCTCCAAACTGTCAGAGACTGGGTGTGACAGGGCCGCAGGTGGTGTTGCGCCTTCTGACAGGGACTCCGAGGGCCCCTCCCCCTCAGGGAGCCAGGGGCACGAAGGGGAGTAGGTGAGTCTGCAGTGTGTGGGGGTGTCAGCTGTCCTCTTGGTCTTGCTTGGGTGCTGGCACGGCTCTGAGGGAGAAGTTGCCTGCCCTTGAGAGTGCGCTGCTGGGCCAGGGCTTGGACAGCAGTAGAGAGCCAGCCCCACAGCATCCCTTCAAAGATAGGATGGCGGTGTGTCCCCACTGTATCTAGGGCAGTCACTTCCTGCCGATTATTTTTAACGCCCCTTTTCTTCTGGACTTTAATTATGCGGTCCCCCTATGAGGTCCCCCACAGGCAGTAGATGCTGGGATGCAGGACTAGGGCTGTGAGCGTTCTCTCAGAGAAGCAGTCTTTGAGTAGAATGGTTTGATGTTCTTTGAGTTTCCCTCATGCGGAGGACCGGCCTCTGCACTTCTTCAGGTACACCCAAGGAGGGACGGCAGGGCGGAATGAATGAGTCCAACACTCTTTTTCAGAATGCTGGAGGCCCAGTCAGGAGTCTTTGCTCTCTCCCACTGACTGAACTAACACAGAAAAATCTCCTTTATTTTTAAGAGGTTTCTTTTTACAATCAGTAGAAAGAACTACAAATTATTAACAGCTCTAAAAGGTTGACATACAAGAGTACTTTACTTTTCACCTAGGCTTAAACAAATGGATGCTAAGATAAGGAGGTTTGCTAATCTATCTATTAGCCGGGAAACAGTATTAAACGACAAAACTCTAGGTCCTAGTTAATGGCTAAACATATATTTTTAAAGTCTTAGTTCTCTCTGAGTTAAAGATGTATGCAGAGGTTGCTCTTTGTCCTTTTGAGATTTAAGGGGAATGTCACGTAGGCAAAGGCATCCTTAACCATTAACTACATTTGTCAGGGCTTAGATGTTTAGCTACCTATCAGGAGTTAGATGGCCTATCTAGATTTCTCTGAGATGTAAAACTAGTCTTTATGTTTAACCTTTTACCAAAATCTACTATTTTCAGCTAAAACCTTCCTAACTTCCCTATTTATCTAGTCTTAGTAATGAACATTCCTGCTCAGTAGTAAATTTCTAGCTTTGGAAAGACTGTATAAGACATTTCTTAGTAATGGCTTCTCTAGCAATTAGCTGCTTCTTTTTCAGTGTTTAGGTTGCTGGTTTGATAAATGGCTTAATTCCTCTCCTTAACCCTTTCATGTGGTGGGATGGCCAACAAGCAGGCAAGGAGTAAGACTGCTAGTGGGACTGTCCATGGTTGCCTTCCACTGTGCAGAGGCGTCCCACCCATTCTGACTGTGCCAAGAAATGGATGTGAGCTGGTCCTCCACAAATCAGTGCTCATGGATTGGGTGTAGGCCGGCCTGCAACACCCTCATTTTGTGAAAACAATTCTTTCTTCTTATTTGCACTTCTGATTCCATTTCTCTGCTCACCAGCACCGCATCATAGGTCAAACTCAGATTCATTCTCTAATCCTGTGGTCCTTCTAAAGTATCTAAGGACACATTGATAGATAAATAAATGAACAAAGAAATAGATAAAACCCAATTTTATTTAGTTTTTAGCTTAATTTTTATTTATTTATTTTACTGTATTTTTTTCATCACCATTTATCCCCCCATACCTTCTTCCACCTCCCCTCCCCCTGCAATCACCATACTGTTGTCTGTGTCCACGAGTTCTTTCTTTCGTTTTTCTTTTTTGCTCAATCCCACCACCCCATCCCCCACCATCTCCTGCCAAGAGCTGTCAGCCTGCTCTCTATCTACGAGTCTGTCTCTATTTTGCTTGTTCAGTTGGTTATTAGATTCCACAGATGAGTGAGATCATATGGTATTAATCTTTCTCTGACTGGCTTATTTCACTTAGCATAATGCTCTCCAGGTCCATCCATGCTGTCACAAAGGGTAAAATTGTCTTCTTTTTTATGGCTGAGTAGTCCTCTATCGTGTAAATGTACCCCAGCTTTTTTATCCACCCATCTGCTGGCCCCGCCTTTGGCAGAACCTGGAAACACTGCCTCTCTAACTCTGCGTCCTGCTGGGTGTCCTGCCTCTACAGCGATGCACGCTTTGCTTCTGTTGGGCGCTCAGGGCAGGCTGTCCCCAAATATGCTGAAGTGGTGTATTGATTATTTTAAATTAAATTTATGAAAAACAACTGGTGAAAAAAGAGCATTCTGACCCCTTTGTCTCTCTGACTGCAGGAAATGCATCTCCCTGTGAAAGGCGCCCTCCCTGTGCCTGGCAACTGAGAGACAGCTGACTTAGAGAACTCAGACTCAGGGCCGAGAAGGCTGCATAAACAAGCCTGATTCCTTTTTTTCTTTCTTTCTTTCTTTCTTTCTTTCTTTTTTTTTTTTTTTTTACTAATTTACTACCTAGGCCCAAGCTTTACTTAGATTCCTTACCAGTTAACCACCCAAAGCTAAGTTTCTTTGTCCTTTCAAATCCTCACAAATTCATTGTCCAACCCTTTGCCCCCAGCCTCCTGCCCAGCACTTCCGCGATCCCGGCCAGGCTCCCCACTGGCTCTTCCCCCACGGGCTCTGCCACCAAGTGTCCGTGCTTTTGGGAGGTTGTCACCTTGACCGGGATTAACTGGCAGCTCCAGCTCCCATGATGGCTCCTCCTGCTGCCTGGCTGCTCGCCCCACCCCCACCCCATACCTCAACCCCCTCCAGGTATGTTTCGAATGTTTGGAGTAGAGAGGTGCAAGGTGTAATTTTCGATAGAAAATAAACAGTAAGTAATGAAAGAGCTTGGCTACTATTTAGCTCAGAGCTTCACTCCCTTCCTTCTTCTCCTACCTGCGTTGGAAGGAGGGGAAAAGCAGGATTTTTTGTTTGTTTGTTTTTTGCTAATTATAAATGATGATTAACTGTCGGCTGCATAAACATCAGGGAAAACGTTTATTATAAATGTAACCCTCATTTTACCGATCGTTCATTCAGAAAAGCAAGTAGGTTTGTGTTGTGGAACCCCCTTTGGGGTGTTTGAAAGGGGCTGTGGACAGCTGTCAGGGGACCGGAACGGGCTTTCTGATCTGCCACCCGACAGTTCGGTGAGCTGGTGTGACATGGGCCCTCGTGGAATGTCCTTGTCCATCTATGAAAGGGGCACATACTTCCTGCCTATTCCTATTGGTTCAAATGAGGGGACTTCTACATTGTAAGGTGCCCTATAAATCTAAGATGATATCAGTGTTTACCATTGGGTGAATACATTTCACTTATTATGAGTGAAAATAAATTCTATTTAACCTGCATATCATATACTAAATTTCCATCTCTCCCAAGACCAGAGGAGACCTTCTCTGTGTTTTTTTAATGTTTCTCAGTGACAGCTGACATTATTTGACAGTAGTTGCTGGTGTACCGTAGTGGGCAGCCCTCTCTCCAGTTTTAAAGTTTGTCTCCGACCCAAGAGAATGGTGGTTGCCTGGCTCCAGACCGCTCAGCAGGGGCCGCCAGAAACAGAACCCTCTGCCTTGGTTTGAAGGACCGACCTAGGACAGGGCATGACATTGCGTTTCAGGCCAGTGGCTTGTCAGTCACCTTCTTATGCCGGAGGTCTGCAGATGATGGCCGACTGGACCGCAGACCACACTCCAGGAACCTGCTGGCTTTATTGCCGGGGAGGACCCCATCTTCACCGTGTCCAGGGCGCTGAAGGAACGGACTTGTGGGGAAAATCCAGGCAGACACGGCTTGCTGTTAGTTTGCATTATTTCTTGATTTGGGCGTACAGAACTGTGAGCAGAGTTTGGCTGATACAGTTTAATCGGGCCCTCTTTCACCTAAAAGGTTGTGTCTCTAGCTTTCCTTGCCAAATATAATGAAATTCCCTTATCAGGGCTCTTGGGGGAGGAATGGCCATATATTTCAGGAGCATTTGGCTCAGCAGCATGGATTGTGAAATGATTTTCAGAGAACATCCAGCGATATCCTGTTTGGATGGAGAGTGGATTTTTTTTTTTTTTTTAGTTGAAAAGTGAATCTTACTAAATCAGGCCAATTCCCCATGCTTTCTCTAGTTCACTTCCCCTGTGGGCAGGGGAGAAGCGTGGAGTTATTGGGAGCAGCTTCACGCTCCCTAACAGGCAGAGAAAATAGGTTTCCTCAGGGGGTGCAGGGGGTGCTTTAGCCCCACGGTGACCTTTCCGATTGGTGCGTCTCACCAGAGCATGCACCACTGTCACATGAGGTATTTGCTCCTGGTCTCTCTGGGCTCGGGGCTTCTTCTTGGCTCTCCTCCTGCTGTCGTCTGGTTTCCTCAGCCCAAACAAAACAAAGATTTTGAAAGAGCCCTTGGACTCCTGCACACTGCACCAGGTTGTGCAACCTACTCAGTTGTGAGGGGGAAAACACAGCCAGGGATTGCCGGCTACATGGCTACAGTGATGTCAGACCTGAGACCCTGGTTCCGGCTCAGGCTTGGGCACTCCTGCAACCTCCTCCCCAGTTCACCTGTCTGTTCCGCCTACCCTGCAGAGCCCTGCAGGGCCATCGTCCTGGACCCCCAGTCCCCTGGGCTCCCTGCCCTACCACCAGGGAGGTGGAGCCAGCTCCCCAGCCTGGCCTGTGCAGCTCTGCACGTCCCAGGCTCAGCGCACCTCTCCTTCTCCAGCGCCCATGTCCTGTCCTGCTGCCCCCCTCCCGCTCACTGTCGTTTGGGCTTTGCTCACGGTGCCAGTTTCCGGCTGAGGCACATTTCTGAGCTCCGTTGCCCAGCTGGGAGTCAGCTCCTTCCTGAGAGTGGAGCCCAGACCCACGGCTCCCTCAACACCTTCCTCCACCTGAAGTGATGTCTCCAGCCTAATGAGCCAGGACTTTCCTTTTTTTTTTTTTTTTTTTTTTGTATTTTTCACTCTCGCCAATCACTTAATCTCCCACAACTGTGATCTTCAATAATGTTGTGGCCTGAAGGTTTGCTTCCCTCCAAACTTCATATGTTGATGTCCTAACTGGCATTGAGATGGAGTTTGGAGATGGGGCCTTGGAGAAACAATTAGGATCAGATGAGGTCATGAAGACCGGCACCCTGGCCTGATGAGATTAGTTCTTGTGTACGATTAGGACACCAGAGGCCTCCCTGTCTCCCCCAAATCCCTCTTCCCTCCTTCTCCCTGCCCCATCCCTCCTCCCCTCTAAACCCCACCCCCACTGTGAGCTGCAGAACTGAGGGAGGGCCGTGTGAGAACGCGGGGAGATGGTGGCCTTCTGCAAGCCGGGGAGCAGGCGCTCACCAGGGCTCAACCCTGCCCACCCCCTGATCTTGGACTTCAAGCCTCCAGAACTGGGAGATGGTAAATCTGTTGTTTAAGCTCCCAGTTATGGTGTTTTTCATTGCAGTCTCGACTTAGACAGATAATGGTTCAAGTCTTTTGCTGTGACTTTTTCTCTTGCTTTACTTCCTACCTTCCCAACAGGCTAGCTCACTGTCCCGAAGAGCAAGGGTCTTACGCACCATGGCAGGGACCACAGGGTTTGATACTCAGAATGTGAGTTGGTCTCATTTGAGGTCAGCATGGCATTTCAGGCCAATTGAAGAAAGATCTGTCTGCATTATAGAACTATGTGTTTTGGAAATAATTCAGGAGGTTCAATTTTATATCTTCAAGATCATATTCTAACTAGAATAATGCTTCCTAAAAATATTGTTCAAGAGAACTTCTTTTGAGACTTTAATGTGCAAATAGAAATTATTTGTTGATTCCCTTAGTAATAGGATATGAATGTGTATTCCTTCCTTTTGACAAAACTTTGTTTTTCATCCTCCTGATACGGTTTGAACCAGCCACCTGCCATCTCGTCACATGATTTTTTCACAGCAAGAGGTTATAATCACAGCGGTGAAGGTCAGCCCGTCCCACCTCCTGACCCACTCCAGTTTCCCGGGACCCTGGATCAGGACTGGTGAGGCTTAACAATACACACATTTCACAAAATGAGTTATTTTCCCTTATCTGTCCACATTTTGCAAAAGCTCTGTCTTTTCTTAGTGTTCCCACAATATGGAAAAGGAAAAAAAGCAAAGAAAAAAAAAAAAAGAAAATGTTGCAGAGGGCCAATTTCCCACCCCTCCCCAGCATCTGCAGTGAGGTTTTGAGGCTACTCTGAAATGTGTCCTGGGACAGTTCTAAGAATAGCAGGAAGGAAGGGACTGACTCCTGGGAACTCACTGCACCTCCATTTAGAAATTTAAGAAGGCTAGGTGACCCAGAGGTCACAGCAATTCAGTGGGGCTGCTGTGTCCTCACTGAGAACAAGGATCACAGCGCATTTCCTGTCCTCAGGGGTGCTGGTGTGTCAGGTGCCACCCATAGGAAGCCCATCATGAGACAGCCTGTTGAGGACCTTGCCTGGCCCGGGGCACCCTCCCTCCTCCTGGCTCTATTGTGGCGGGTGCTCCCCGCGATCCCGTTTCCTGCCTCACCCTCTCTGACTGCTGCTCCCTCTCGCCTCTGCAGTAACTGGCCCCCAGTGACTGCTCAGAGCCCTTGTCCAGAAACATTCAGCGGCCCCTTAGGTGTCTACAGCACTAATTCCAAATGGCTTCGAAATAGCACTGAAAGCCTTCCATCATTTTTTTTCTACTCTAAACTTTCCAGCCTTCTCTCTTATTACAAACTCATACGTGTCATTCATTACCCCCGTGGGTCTGAACATACTCTAGTGCCTTCTGCCTTTCCTTCCATGTGTCCCCCCTTCTTTACCAACCTGGCCAGTGCTGTGCTGTGCCCAGCCATATTGGAGTTGAGGCAAAAGAAAAAATACATACCTCAATACACACTTGTCAGATACGCTCTCAGATGTGGAATCAAAGGCAAACATTCATAAAAGTCCTACAAGCAGAACACGTGACTCTTTAAGAAGCTGTGTCACCCAGCGGGTCCGCAGGTCACTGTCCACCCTCTTAAACTCGCCTGGTCAGGCGGCTGGGGACCAAGAGCTGATTGAAAAGGATTCTTCCCGTCGTCTAAGAATGCAGGGTCACGAATCAAACAGCCTGTCTCTGTGGAAATTTTGATATTTTTGTTCATCACAGGCTTTTTGCATATTATTTTTTAAATATTTAATTAAAATGTCACTTGTATCGATTACTGAGCTTTTTAGCACTCCTTTACATTTTGTACCCTGGTCAAGTACCCGCTCATCTTACCCTGATCCCTACCCTGAATTTGGCAAAACAGGGCTTCCAGAGTCCTGCTTAGACTCTATTTTCTCTAGTAAACCCGAGGGGATCTCCCTGCCTGGACTCCATCTGTCCGTCTCTCGAACTTGCGCCGCATGGTGCTTGGACCTGGCTCTTGGGCTTCACTACACTGCTCTTTGCCGGGTTGTGATGGGAGGGTCTGGCTCTCTAACCAGCTGAGGGCTCCTGAGGACTGAGGTTCACACCTTTCTTTAATCTCTGTTCCATGCTGTGCTTAACGCAGTGCTCAGCGTGCGTAATTGTTCAGGAGTTATTGGTTCGATGCTCTTGGCTTGATTAACAAGTTTAAGCCCCTGCCCTGGAATCTCCCTCAGATGTTACTTGTTGTCAGGTAGAACTTAGTAGAAGTTCTCCATTGTAACCAAGGGGCAGTTGGTCCCTGATGTTCTGAGAACACCAGTGAAAAAGCCCTGTGGTCACCTCCTGATCTCCTCCTTTAGTGTCTCTTCCTGGGGTCCCTCTTCTTGTTTTCCCTGATAGATCCATGAGGGCTCCCCCATGCCTGACTCTCCTACAGAACGAGGTGCGGGGTTCGGTGCTTCTAATGCTTCTCACACGTGCACTTTCCGTTAGCCTCTGTCCCCAGGCAGTGCCTCCCATGCCAGGGGCCTGTGTCTCCTCAGACCAGCGCCCACTCTTTCTTATTGAGTTTCACTGAGCTTCCATCCCAGAGATCGCCCTGCTGCAGAAGTGGCTTTGGGAAGGAGAGCCCAGGGTCTCTGAGACCCAACTGTCCCTCATGATGGCTGACGTTCTTCTAGGTAATTCGAAGACATTTAAAGATATGCTTTTCATGCTTGGGTTTAGCTATTGCATAAGAATTAAAGCAACTCATAACAGTGAAAACGAAGTTCTAAACCTAAAGACTGAATTAGCAGCTGAGAAATTCAAAACGAAGAGACCTCGGTGATCTCTCTTCCTCCCTGAAGATGAACTACTCCTACACTGAGGGGTGAAGGAAGGGTCAGTGGGCCCGTTCTATAAAGCAGAGTATAAGGTGTTGCAGGACACTCCTGAAAAGTCTCAGTTGGTCAAGGCCACAGAGAATAAAGTCAGGAATGAAGTCCCTGAAATCAAGAACCCTGGCCGGCCTGATGCTTCCAGAAGCCCAAGAAGCCTCCTGGCTGTTTGGAGGCTCCTTCTTAACTCTGTGACCCGCTCGCTGCAGACGCCCACCGCAGGCTCTCTTGGCTGTGTGACACGGCTCCTTGGTGGCCGCCACTGATTCTGCCACCCGATGTGCAGCCCAACCCACTGAGCTGAGGCCAGAACTGCCTCAAGAGAAACAGACGACAAACCCATGAAAACTTGAGTAAACGCTGCTGTACTTGTCCTATTCGACCTTTGCAGCAGCCAATCAAGGAGATACCCAGAGCACGTCTCCGGGACGCTTGTTCACAGCTCGAGGTTGGAAAGCCTCCCGGGCCGTTTGCTAGAGCAAGTCCCTGCTTGGCCTCTCCCAGCCGGAGACAAGTCTTTCTAGTGAATGATTTTCTCGATTTTCTAGAGTCTACTTTCTTGCATTGTGTTAAGGGGCAAGGAATAAAAGTGTCACAGGCATTTGGAATTCTGTGAGGCTGATGCCAGCCTCCAAGGCTGATGAGTGGTAGGCAGGCGCAGAAACGCCGGGCTGGCCTGCACATTCATCCCGTCCCTGTCTCTGTCCCCACACTGTGACCCACCCATTCATCTCCTTCCAAGCCCACTTCCATTGCTACTCCATGTTCTTCTTTGTTTCTCTTCTTAAAAAATTATTTTATTTTTTATTTTAGAGAGAGGGAAGGGAGGGAGAAAGAGAAGGAGAGAAACATCAATGCACCCTGACTGGGGATTGAACCTGCAACCTTTTGGTGTGTGGGATGATGCCCAACCTACCGAGCCACAGTCAGGGGCCCTCTTCACCTCTTGAGTAAGTGAGCTAAATCCATTCATTTTCACCCTCATGTGTCCATGTCCTCATCAGACATGTTTGGAGCACCAGCCAGATGCCTGTGGAGCTCAGTCATGACTCCCAGAGCACCAGAGGGTCCTGCCAGCTGTCGCTGTCTTCTCCCTGCCAGCCCCCCTCACTGCCAGCACCACTGACATTGAACTCTCCCATTGCCCCCCCGCCCCCATTCCCTGGATGAATTAAGTTTAACTCCCCAATAGAAAGCATTTTGGAGACTTTATTCCCACAGGAAGGATAAAAGCAAGATTCCTAAAACCAGCACCCTGGTGTTTCATTAGGAAAATGCAAGTTCAGGTTAGCTACGTATTGCTGGGCACCAGGGGCTGTGTATAGGGGAGAAATGGCCCGCAGGGCCCAGGCCGGGGACCTTCTGCTCAGGGAGGTCAGTGTGGGCCAGTGATCGGCCTCCCCAGGGTGGGCTTTCTAAGAAAGATGGCAGACCAGGAATTTTCTAATGGGAAACATGCTGTTTTCCCCAAACTTGGTTCCCCAACTCCCTCCCCTAAGCCTCTTGAATGAGGGAGTTCCAAGGCTGGATGTTTGAGCCCCGAGGCTGTCTAGCTCTGAACTAACTATCAAGCGCCTGCAGCGAGGAGAGGCTCCTTTCCCGGCAGGGGAGATCCCAGATGGTGCTGCTGGGAGGCGTGTACAGAGGGGATCACAGGTACACAGAAACACGAAACCGAGCAAACACCACCAGGGCTGCCGGCAACCTCTGAGAAAAAAGAAATCTCATTGTTGGAACGCTTTCTTAGGCGAAGTGTATATAAAGGGACCTGGACTCTACCTGCCACTCAAAGGCGAGTTGTCGGGTGTGTTCACAGGTGGGTGTTAGTGAGCCTCACGCAGCCTGGAAGGCAGATGCTTCTTTCCTTTCCCGGGGAGAACCCAGAGGGTCGGGGCAGGTGTGTCTTGCCGAGTGTGGCTGTGGGCAGGACAGGGGTGGGCACCCGATTCTGTCCAAACCTCCATCTCAGGCTTTCCCCAGAAACCAAAGCCCTAGTACAATCCACTCCCCACAGATGCACGGGAGTCAGGGCACCGGCCGCCCACCAGGGCCAGGGGGAGGCTCGGGGCTCGGGGCAGGATTTCAGGGGTGCTGCTGACCGAATTTCCCTCACTGGCTTGCCAGCAGTGCTGAGATCGCATGTCATAACTGTTGCTTTCGTTGTTTAAATTGTCACTATTTTACTTAAATTGTCACCTGCAGTCACTTGCTTACTTTGTGCTGGCTTATTCCCCTCAGCCATGTCTGCATGTCCTTCTGGCTCTAATTTAAAGTCTGTTTCCTCTCTTCCTCCTCCTTCTTTATTCCCAATCTTGGCCAAAGGCCTCCGTGCATTTGGAACAGAAAGGGGCACAGGAGTGGCTGAAACGACCGCGTCGTTAGCCTCCCTCGACCTTTTGTAGAGGAACGATTTTCTGCCTGGAGAAAACTGGGACGATGAAAAAGCCGCGGGCATCTCGGGAGGGGAGCGAGGGCTCCACAGCGTGGTCGGGGCTCCCCCTGGTGGAGCTACGTAAAGTAAGAAAACCTTTCCTCCGCCTCTCCCTCTTACGTAATCATTCAACTTCCCACCAATTTTTGTATCTGTATCTGCTTTATACAAAATTAGTGGCTTAAAATGCACACATTTACTACTGTGCAGTTCTGTAGGTTAGAGGTTAAAAATGAGTCTCCTCGGGCTGAAATCAAGGTTGGCAGGGCGGTGTTCCGCCTGGAGGCGGGGGCTGGGGCTCTGGAACGCATCTCCTTGCCTCTGGGGCTGCTGGGGGCCTCCTGTGGCCTTTCCTCCATCTTCCAAGCCAACAATGTGGAATCTCTCTGACCCTCCTCCTCCTGCTGTCGTGCTTCTGTCTGACTCTGACCTCTGCTGGAAAAGGTTCTCTTTCAACGGTTCATTTGAGTAGGTGTGGCCCACCCACATAATGCAAGATGATCTCTCTATCTCAGGATTCCTGACCTTAATCACATCTGACAAGTCCCTCCTGCCTTGCAGGAGGAATGTTCCCGGGTTCCTGGGATTAGGGTTGGCGTCTTTTCTTAGCCATCATTCCACCTGCCCCGTCACCCACCGTAATCACATTCTCTGGGCTCCAGTAGGGAGTGAATGAGATACTCCTCACCCACAGAGCACGCACGCTACCGAGGGAAACAGCCTTGTAGGCATCTTGGCGCCTTGGCACCCTCACGATGCACAGGGTGCTATGGGGGCACTGGGGAGGGGGCCCCAGCTCTGCCCGCAGACCTCGGGGAGGATTCCCTAGGGAGGAAGGAATTCCAGCTGAGAGCGGAGCACTAGTGTTTTCTGAGAGCCTTATCTGTGACTACAGCCCGCACCATCCACTGTTTTTATAGGCCATTTCCCACTTGGTTTCCAGGAAAGAACTGTTTCCGGGAAAGAAATTAACACAGCATGGAATTCTCAAGTGCATACAGAGAGGTGTCCTTCCTGGGAAGCGTGGAAGCCGTGTGCATGGAGCTTTGTACCGGGATGTCCAATTAACAACACAAGTGAAAATAAAACTTCCCGAAATAATGATTACCCTGGGGCTTCACAGACTGGGTGAGGGAGGCTTTCGGGGTGCTGCCCACTTCCAGTCTCGTCCTGGGGGTGGCTCCGCATGCGTATACATCATGCCAAGCGGCTAGGCCACATCAAACCCTGCCCTGAGCCTCCCTGTCCCCAACACCCAGGACAACTCAGGGGACTGCTCTGGCCTGGAACGTGATGAGAAGTCCACCGCCTTGGTGTTGGGGCGCAGACTTCTGAGGGGGTGCCCTCCACCCCGAGGTGGGCCCATGTTAAGTGCACATTGAAAGTTCTATGGTGTGATTCACTCCAGAACACAGTTCTGTCTCTTCATTTCTTTTTCAGCAAATTTCTAACTAAAATATTGCACAGAACAGGTGAACAAATCCGAATAAACACGCCCACGAGGCCATTATCTAAGTCAGGGAACAGAACATCACCAGCCCCCAGCAACGCCCCTGCCTCTTCCTAGGATAACCACTGACTTGCAGGCCCATAAATTCTCCTCTCCTGGCATTGAACTTTATATAAATAAACTCTTACAGAATGCATCTTTTGTGTCCAGCTTTCTTCTCTCAGCATTATGTTTGGAGATTCATTTGTTTTTGAGAAGAGCTGCATACTATTTTTTCTATAAGAGTGTCACTATTTACTTATCTGTTGATGGCTATCTGGATCATTTTCAACTTTTCCATCTCCCTGTCTGTAACCACCAGCTAGGGAACCTGAGACCCAGATGTTTTTAAGATCCTAGAGGGAGTTAGGAGCAGGCAGGACTGGAAGCTGGGTCCAGCAGTGGATTCCAGCAGGACCCTCAGGCCCTGTGGCTATTGCAGCACCTAATACAATTTGCTGGCTTAATGTCACGTGCACCTACCTGGGTGAGTGAGCACCCAGCCCTTTCCCACCAGGCAGAGAAGCCCTGGAGGGCCAGCGCAGCTTCTGTGGCTAATGCCAGCCCCTGACGTGAATGTGCGTTTGACCTATGCCCATATGGAGCGGGTCACAACAATAGGCACGGACTGAGCGCTCACTACGTGCTGGATCGGTAAAAGATACTCGGGTGTGAAGGCGGGTGTGAGACCCACTAATCAGCCCGGAGAGCTTGGAGTCTAGTAAGGGAGACGGCTGTAAAAGCCCCCCTGCTATAGCAGAGGCAAGTAAAGAGCGAGGAGCTGTTACAGAAAATGAAGCGACCAGACACCAAGAGATATCGGAACGCGATTCTTTATTTACATGCATGGACCCAGAGGAGATAGTCTCCAAATTCTGGGCCCCGAGGTTGGGTTGGGGTCTGCTTGTATAGCCTTGTCTCTTCCTAGTCTACGTGGCAGAAGCAGGTTACTATACAAGCAAAAGTGGATGTTAGGTTAGCTACCTTATTTGGGAGACAAAGAACAAGGTGCATGGGCTTAACGCGGAAGTTAAGCCTGGCAACCTTACCTGGTTCTTTATGTGCTGTTAGCATTGTTAGTTGCTAAGCAGGTCATGGGTGGCTGAGCTTGCAGCTTGGCAGGAAAGTTTGTAACTGACATTCTGTAACTGGACTGGTAACGGACATTTTAGACAAAGAACAAAGTACAGGGGGCTTGGGTTTGCCCCCCCTTTTGCAGGCAGGAGGTGTTTCTGCGGTTCAGTAGTACGGAGGTTGCCTGTAACAGAGCGACTGCCTGGATAAATCAGGGAAGACGTCCCTGAAGAGGGGACCTTTGAGCCAGATTTTGGAGCGTGGTCACAAGCTTTCTGTGTGGTGGCGGTGTAAGGGACACTCACTCCAGTCTGAAGGAGAGTGTAGGCCGCGCATGGAGGAGGCAGCTGGCCCAGGCAGGCCACACAACCAGGCAGAGAAACAGATACTACCACCCTCCCTCACCACCCCCACCCTCCGTTCTAAGCTGGCAGCGCAGAGAGATGCCAGCCAGGGGCACTCCGGTTCCCTGGACCTGTGCCCAGCTTTCCCTGATCTTACTGGATATTTGTTTGGTAATTTGTTCATTTTTGAAGATAGTGCTTGTTTTGATTTTTTAAAAAATTGTTGTTCAGTTACAGTTGTCCTGCCTTTTTCCGCATTGCTCTCCCCTGCCCCGCCTCTGGGGGTGTAATCTCCTTCCCACACCAGAACGCAGGGCAGAAGGCTGGTGAGATCCCTGTGAGAGGAGGTGTGTGAGCAAAAGGGGCCAGAGAAAGGGGGTTTGCCTGGTGCATCCATCGGGTCTCTGCCTGTGCTGAGAGTCTGTGATTCCGCTGAAAGCAGAGACATCAGCTCTGCTATAGGAAATGGAGAAACAGGCCCGGAATGACCACGTGGTCTGTCTGGGTCATGCAGCAGTTACCTGAATTACTCTCCAAACATTTTATGTGCTGAGGTCTGGTCTCCGCCACTGGATTTTAAGGCACCTGAGGACACAAACGGCTCTCATCCCTGCACCCTCTGCAGGCTTTGGGGAAGACACTGGCAGCAGACACCAGCCAGGTGACACCTGTGTGCTCTGCCTGGCGGGGCCCTGCGCCAATGAAGTGAAGCTGGGAGATACTTCATTTATTTATGTGAATCTTTTTCCTCGATTTGTACCCACACATGCTAATCACATGGCGATGGGTCAAGCGGAGCGGGCTTCCCCTCTGCGGGGCTGGACTCACTCACTGTAACTCATGGAGGGGGTTGCAGTGACTCATTCAACCAGTGACCCTTCCCTCCTTCCCCGTCCTGGTCTCCTAAAGTGAGCTCTGATTTTCAGACTTCGTCTCCATTCCCGCCTGCAGGTGCTGAGAGGCCAGGGTATCCTGCACTCAGGGCTTCTCCTCCTCCTTCCCCACCATCTGTCACTCCTCTGGGTGAAAATCTAGCCTCCAGGGGACCCAGCTACACTCACAAATATGTTCTGGAAAACAGGGAATTCTTTCCAAAGTTTGTGGGGCCCGTGACCTCTCTGTCAACAGGCTCATTACCATTTGTGCCTGCAAACACTGGACTCCACTGGCCCCAGGGCTCAGGCTCAGGTGTTAGTCACACCTCCACTGAAACAGGCCTATGAGTGACGCCCCCTTCAGGACTCAGAGTGAATAACAGGTGCAGTGGGGATTTGCAGCTGGCGTTTTTGAACCCTGAGGTCTGCAGTCATTTTCCACACATATCAGAAGGTCTGTTGAGCAAGGGGTCCTTGGAAAGGGTGGTCAGGGCATCGAAGGACTGGGATCCAGAGATGGGAGCTGTGGGAAGAGGAAATTTTAGGGTACACAGGTCTGGCTGGAAGTCAGTCTTATGCTGAGGAAGGTTCTTGGGGCCCTTTGGGGAGCCCTGTTCTCCAGTTCTCCTCAGCCTGTCAGGGACTCCATCTCTAATGCTTCTGTGGTTTCTGAAGAGGGAGCAGAGGCCAGTTGGGGTTTCAGGGAGCCTCCTAGGGATTTCTCCAACCAAAACTTCCTGTCCCCTTTTGACTGCTGAGAACTGATCTGATGTCGACGTGAAAAATGTCCATACTCAAGAGCGGAGAACCAGAAATTAAACAGACTTGCTGACCATGGGTCAGTAACTCATTCCCCAGTCTCCTATCTACTCCCAAGTAACTGTGGCTTTGTTACTCGGCATTTCTCTACACAGACCCTGAAAAAACAAAGTCGGGGGCACAGAACCTAGAACAACAGGATTGGTGAGGACCAACCTCCCTGTTTCCTAGGCGACCCGGACTGTGGAAATGCCAGCTGGTGAGCGCTAGCGATGGGACTTCCATTCTAAGTTCCCATTGGCCAAGATTTTCTAAGCTCATGTACCATGGAAAGTTCTAAGAAGGTCAAAAAGTGCGTTGCATAGTGGGCAGCTCCCTTAAGGAGCCCGCACTCCGGCTTGGGGAGATACCATCCATACAATTGGAAGAGCAAAGGTGAAACACAGGCTGAGTGTGTAAAACTCCAGGCAAGTGATGCAGCCACAAAGGCCACAGGACATCAGAGGTGGGAGGGTGGGGAGTTGTGAGGTTTAAACAGGTCAGGAAACGGCTCTGCCCCGGGCACCAAAGCCAGCTCTTAAGTCGCAGGGATCGCCTTCCTCACTAGTTGTGCTGGTTCCTGAGCTCTCCACCTCCTCCAATCCGTCTGCGCCATGACTTTGGAGCTCACTTGCTCAGGTAAGCTACAGGGGAAGGGGCGTGGGGGCTATAAGCACCTCCGTGGGCTTGTAACCGAATGCGGGTCCGGCTGCCTGCTGCTTGGAAAGCCAATATTCAAGAGGCAGGCGCTGATGTACAGGAAAGTGGTTTATTTGCAGATGCTGGCCATCTGGAAAATGGGGGACCCATGTCTCAAAGCCCATCTCCTGGAAGATGGGGAACCCATGTCTCAAAGCCCATCTCCTGGAAGATGGGGGACCCCCATCTCAAAGCCCATCTCCCCCTCTCGCTGGAGGCAGGTTTTATAAGGAGGGAGAGGGGAACAGAACAAAGAGATCAAGGGAGGGGGCTCTGTATGCAGTTCTCTGTATGCAGACGAGCACAGTCCATTCTGATAAGACAAGTGACGGTCTGGTGCGTGTCACCCTGGTTTCATGTCATCCTGGCTCCACAGTTCAAGGTCAGCAAATCTCCCAGAGCTGGGATGCCTTAAGGTCTGAGTCTCCATCTTTTGAAGTTAGTTGTTAGGATTCTTATACAAAGATGCTGCTCATCTACAGGCCACATATTAGTCAGAGTCAGCACTTGCAGAGACAACATTGAACGCATGGTGGGTGGGTTCCAATTTCCCACCATTACAATTTTCCACTGTTACAGGCTCCTGCATTTAAAAGGTGTCTAGTACTCAGTGTTAGCTATTTTTATTTATAGTTTTAAGTGTTATTTAAAAAATTCTCTTACAGATTTTCCCAGTGCTGCTCCCATGTTAGGCAGTGTTTGTTGCCCTGAGGTCAGCCATTAACAGTTACTTTGAGGTCGGTCAGACACGCAAACTGCTAAACAGCTTTTCAGGGCTGTCTTTGGAAGAACACAGAGCCCAGAGCAAACGGAATCGTCACCCACTCCCTGCAGGGCTGGGAGGTGGTCGGAAGCAGGGCAGAGTGAGGGGCTTGGATCAGACAGGCTGAAGTGGGAAGAAGGGAAGATAAGGGTATAGATGATTGCATAGCGGGAAAGGCAGAACAGGATGTAGAAAATAAATATTACTAAAAATTGTAAGTGTGTGTAAGGTTCACAATAATTAGTGGATAGTCACTTGCATCAAGTCTCATTGAAATTTGGTTTAGGCAGAATCCTTCAACTTACAGTTCAGGGTCTAATCAATTAGTGTGGAATTTACTGCCCTCTTCTGGAAAGAATGGGGAATTGACCTCCTGATTGTGCAGTCAGTGTAAGCACGGGACATCTGAGGCCAGTTTCAGACAGAATTTGAAAAGTGTCTCAGGAGGAAGGAAAAATCGGGTGGGAGTAGACATGAAGGTGAGTGAGCATGAAAACGGGGCCACGTGTGAAACCTGACACGCTCAGAGGAGGCTACATGGCGGCCTTACAAACTCAGAGACCTGAAGGAACCACATAGGATGGTGTGGAATGAAAACGTTCTAACTAAAGGCAGGGCAGGCAGTCATGTCCTAGGCCAGTATTTTTCCCTAACAAAGGTCAATCTTCATTTTAACTGAAGCTGTCATCTTTAAAAAAAATTTTTTTTGTATCTATGAAAACATACCTGATAATATACCTTTGGGATATTAATTTACTTTTTCCCAGACCCTTCAAAGCACAACCACCCCAGCAGAGCAGAGACCACAAATCCCCTCACTGTTTCCATCATCATGTGAGCTGTGGACTGTTTGGTGCCCGGCACCCACCTTGTAAAAGAGTGTGTGTCTATTCCTCTTATGTTGTGTCCAGCCCAGAGATACCCCCTGCTTTGTTTCCCCGCCTCTCTAGTCACCAACGAATTTCATGTAATCCCCTTACATGCCCTTTGATTCTGATGTATAAAATAAGTAGTAAAACTGATATTTTTCCAGAGCACTTTCTCAATCTGTTTAGATTTTGCTTCCCAGGAATTGTCAGTTTGGTTCAAATAAACTCATAAAAAATTCTGCAAGGTTTAGACATTTCTTACATTGACATAACGTAGCATATTTCTCAAAATACGCCGAAAAGTTCCTGCGGCCCATTCAAACTTCAGTGATACTTCCCTGCTACAACCAAGAGCCCTGCATTAGTTTCGTCCACGAGCAGAAGTTGTTTGCTGAGATGTTAGTTGACAGAGGAAACTGCTCAGAGCCGGGAGGCAGTCCAGCCCAGCTGAGGTTTGATTCTGCTGCTGCTGTGTGAGAAAGTGACTGAGCTCAAGCTGCTTATTTAGCCTCTTGGCCTTGACTTTGCTGTTTGTCCAGGAAGGACAGTAACGTGTAACCCAGGAGGATGAAGTCAGCTGCCATATTTCAGAAGACAAATATCGCATAGATTTCCCTTTAAGAAATTTACTTGAGGAAATGATAGCATCATTTTGAGAACAATAAAGAGAGACCTGAGTAAACAAAGAACGGCAAAGGATGAGGAAGGAGTTGAGCAGGGGTTGCCTTGGGGAAGGGGTGGGGGTTGACGGAGGAGGGTTGGCTGTCGCCTGCCAGGTGAGGGCAGCGGTCTGTGTTTTTATCCGAGTGGTAGTTACACACGCATACAGTTACCCAGCATACACTTAAAATCAGTGCACTTTACTGTCTGTATACCAAGTACAACTTTTTTAAAGGAGGAAAAAGAAGAAGAGGAGAAGAAGAATGGAAAGGAAAAGAAAAAAATGACTGGGTGGGGGTGTGAAAAATTCTAGAACTTGAATCAAGACAGAGGTCCAAGCATTTTAACTGTGCCCCCCTCTCCCTCACCCTCCTGAGCACTCCTTAAATGACCTGTGTGAGTCCTGGAAACTGTGGGAAGAGTCATCCACAGGCAGAGACTAAGAAGAATTTCTGCTGGTACCCATGTGGCCAGAGAGAGTAAAGGTAGAACAACCTACGATCCCAAGAGGGGAAAGGAACGCCCGTGGGGACTGAGAGAAAGTGGTTGTCATTAGGAACCCCTGGGCTCGGAGGGGCAGGAGCTGGAGGTCAAGATGGACCAAGGGATGATAAGGTTTGCTGCCCCATAACTTCTGGAAAGTGCTCTGGATGCCGCTCAATGCAGTGGCAATCCCCAAAGTCATCCCCCCCCCCCATGCCCCCAACCTTGCTGACAGGCATACCGTGCATACCAAAACAACTCAGCCATGGCTCCGTCCCAGCTAATTGCTGACAAAACAGTCAGGCCAATTAGAGCAGTAAAGCGCTTAACTTCAGAGACTCCAGACTCCAGCCAGTGTGAACAATTAACGCATGTAAATTGAGTATTTCCCCCCTCACGTTCTTGTAAAAGAGCAGGAAAGATTTGGATAAATACAAATAAGCTCCAATAGCTACCCTCTGGAAGGATTCGGAAGAAGGGATTTGAGGGAAAGAGATGATAGCACGAGATAGATAGCAACATCGTTTGGGAGATTGGATGATAACCTTGGATACAAGCTGATGGGACTGTGGTTGCCTCTGCCGCCAGCTCCACCGCTGCTCCTGACCCACCTCGTCGCTCAGGAGCAAGTCGTCAGGAAGCTGCGCCCCAGCCACAGCTTTCAAAGACACCGGAGAGACCCCTGCTGGAACCAGAGGTAGCGATTCACCGAATTAGAATCTAACCAGAAAGTCCTTGGAGAAAGGGCGTGCTGACTTGATCAGAGGTGCAAAGAAAAAGAATCTCAAGCAGAAGGGCCGGTTTGGATGCCTACCAAGACTCAGAGTCACCTCCTCCCCCGTGGGGAGGCTCTAAGACTAACCATCTTTTCAGCTGAGGATCCACACGCGACTCCTTGGCTTGCACGGCCCTTCTGAGAGTGCAAAGCAGATTACTTCCATCAGCATTGAGCCAGGAGTCGAGGTTTCAGCCACCATTGCAGATGCTTAAATCAACCTTTTTAAATACTATCAGTTATTTTTTAAAAATTGATAAGAAAATTAGCAAAAATGGGATGTCCAAATAGCAAATTCAGGCAAAAGGAGACGCCAATCAATAACGTCGGTTTATGTCACCAAACTGCAGACATAATAGGAATCGAAGGTGGGACAAGGTAAGGGGCCGAGAAAAGGCAGCTTGTTGGGGGAAAGCATGTGTAAGGACACCGGTATCCTTTCCGCCTTACCCTGGAGCCCACTGATAGCCTACTTGTCACTGAGGTGGGAGGGTTTATTCTGTAGGAAAATGGATCCAGAGAATACCCCCCAAACCCCGAGGTCATCACTCACAGTGGAAGGCAGAGGACATGTGCCACACTTCAGTGAGGGTGCCAGTTGAGGTCCACCCCCCACTATGAGCCATGAGCCCCCTTAAGCCACTTTGCTCCAAATGTATTAACGTCACCCCCACCCCTCCAGGAGGGAGTGTTTGTCCCGAGACATCTAGATGTTGTTGGAGGAAACTAGGTTCTTCCACAGGATCACAAGGAGCATTCCCAGGACCCATGTGTGGGAGATTGGGGGGTGGCAAGATGGTTTATTCGTGTGGAAATAGAAGCTGCCCACTGGGCGTCTAATGTCTCCTCTGTCTTGCTGTGGAAAAAGTCCAGTCCTGTCTCCAGTGGGGACAGGATGAAGGCCACTGCCCAGAGCCTATTCTCCACACAGAAGTCCAGTCCAGCGCCAGCTCCAGCCAGCGCAGTGTGTTTCCAGCTGCAGTCCGTGGCTGTGAGCCTGGTGTGGTGATGCACACCCACAGGCCACGTGGCTGGAAGGGCCACAAGGCCATGGAGAGAACAAGTGCGTGCACCCTGGGGCTGTGGGTCACACGCGCGCGCGTGTGAGCCACAGCCCCAGGGAGAGAGAGAGAGAGAGAGAGCGTGCGCGCGAGCGCACACACACACGCGCGCGCGCGCGCTCTTCTTGTTCCCCTGGGATTTATTAGCTTGGGCCAGGTGCCTTCTCAAACAAATCAGCTTCCCAAACTTTCCTGGGCTATTGGATGGGTTTATACTCCCTACTTAGACCGACAGGCCTCTATAGCCCAGCGCCTTCCCTGTGCCCCCCAACAATTTGGTACTGGAGGAGGGAGTGGAGGAGAGTTAATCCCCTTGGTGGAGCACAGTGCTGTGGTCCCCTGGAGTGTGAAGCTGTAGCTTCCCGGTGAAGCAAACAGGCTTGTGTTCCCCAGTTTATTAAGCTCAATGTCTAGTTGCCTTTGCTCCCCTTTTCTGACTAAGTGCCAACAGTAACGCAGAGACATCACCAACAGACGCTGACACTGGGGAGCTCTCAGACAGAAAAGCCAACGCCCACCCTGTCACCCCAGGAGTGTGCAAGCCCCCTCACCACGCATTTTCGAAGGAAGTCTCCACAGTGGAAAACAGCTTGAGCAGGCCAACACCGGAACCAAGGAAACAAACAAATGTGAGGAATAAGGACTAATTTGACTCGTTCTGAGAGAGATAAAAAAAAAATATTGCAACCATGAAATGAGATTAGGAGGCTATAAGAAATTGGAGAGCTCTTAGAATTTATGATTGCTAAAATGAAAAAAAATATTTACAAAGGATGGCTGGGTTTAGAATTGAGGAAATCTCTCAGAGAGCAGAACAAATAAAATTTAAGAGGTTGAATAGAAGGAAAAAGAAAGAAGATCAATCAAGCCCAGGAGCCCACAGCCAACTGCTAGCATTTCATTTCCAGAAAGCAAAAGGCAGGTATAGAAGGAATTATCAGGAAGATTGAACAATAAGATTCCAAGGAAAAAAGAACACAATTTTCTAGATCGAAGGGGTCTACTGAACTGCAGCACAATGAATTAAAAAAACCTCACCAAGAGTCACTATTGCGAAATCTCGAAAGACCTGGAAAAAGATCCTAAAAGCCAAGAGCAACAGCAGATCCCATTCAAGGACCGAGAATCAAATGGCCCTGGATTTCCCAAAGCAATGCTGAAACCCTGTAAGAATTTTCCTGTCCCTCCACACCACCCACTCGTCACCTCACATGCTCCCTCTGCATTTTTCCTGACTCCCGTTACGGCCTTAACTAGGAGCTT
The DNA here is from genome assembly GCA_004026765.1 of Micronycteris hirsuta. Lineage (NCBI taxonomy): Eukaryota > Metazoa > Chordata > Mammalia > Chiroptera > Phyllostomidae > Micronycteris > Micronycteris hirsuta. The sequence goes on from PVJI01004286.1 coordinate 39,048, forward strand.
CTACCCCAGGCTCGTACTTCGGAAATAACGTGTCTTCTGGTTTGTTTCCAGCCCTCCGCGAACGCCCCGATGGCACCCGAGCCAGGAGACTGGCTCCCGTCTCCTTCGCTGCGGTGCAATTGGTGGCTCGGAGCCTCTCACCCTCTGAATACGATTAGAATCTATGCACCACCTCCCTTTCGTCAGGGGAAATGCGGATGCTCCACCTTTCACAGTGGAGGCCCTCTGACGTTTCGTGGTACTTTTATTTAAAAAAATTCCTTGTGGCTCATTCTTGCTGAGTTGGTATTTTCATTTTTAGAAGAACTTCGTGTCATCTCTAAATGTGAAAGTGTACCATGCATTCTTTTCTTCATACCATTTGTAAAGCCACTCATGGAGACAGATTCCATTGTCTGCTTTTATGTGATTCTTCTTTTTATATGTTTCATACACAGGCTATGTTTAACCATATTTCTTTCTTAAAAAAGGTAAAAGATTTTACTTATTGACTTTTGGAGATAGGGGAAGGGAGGGAGGGAGAAAGAGAGGGAAACATCAATGTGTGGTTGCCTCTCACACGCCCCCAACTGGGGACCTGGCCCACAACCCAGGCATGTGCCCTGACTGGGAATCGAACTGGCGACCTTTTGGTTTGCAGGCTGGTCCACAATCCACTGAGCCACACCAGCCAGGGCATATGGCCTATTTCTGATCGATAGCCAAAAATGTGTCCCGACCAACCTGGAGTGTTTGGCATTGACTCTTGTCTGAATAAATATGTATTGGTGTCTTTTGAAATATGTTTTATGTTGCTCAAACAATGTTAGCTGGTAAGTCAAGAACGACTTCCTCTTTTGAAAAATCTTTACTTTTAAATGTGTTAACAATTTCTGTAACAAGCCCATCCTCTATTATAAGTCTTTCTCCACGTGGGTGTGAGACTGGGCAAGGCCCCACGTCAGGGCCCCAGACCCTCCGCACCCACCGCCCCCTCCTGCCTGCACAGGGGCCTCCGCTCAGCCTGAATTTGTAGTTACAGCTACACATTGTGACAAATGACTTCCTAATTTTATCAGTGAGCTCCTTCAAAATCTGAGCCAAGTACCATCCTGACTAAATGATAATGTAAGCACATCGGGTTTCACGTATCAGGCAAGTCCAGTTAATGCCAATGCCCCAGGAACGTTTCCACAGACCAGTCATTCATTGTCTGTAAATGATAAGGTTCACTGAGGTTCAGCTCGAATGCGTTCTGAAGACCCGGAGCCCGGGTCGAACCCACCAAACTGCTCCACAGGCACACAGTCATCAGGGCCAGCGGCCTCCCAGAGTCAAGCCTGGACAGCCCGGTCCACGCCCAGGCGCCCCGCCACGCACCCGTGGGCTCTCCACGCCTACCTGTGCCTCCATCTCCGCCGTCGTCGTTCCCCACCCAGACCGAGCCCATTCGTGCATCCGTGCACCTGAACGGCGTGCACACCAGCTCGCGGCATCGACCACGTCACCCTGCACGCGTCCTGTTTGCCCCAGCAGATGGAAGCTACGAAAGGGTGGGTGCGTGTCTCCACCTCTTTGAAGCCTCGTCGCTCAATAACTGTTTCCAAAAAGGAGCAAAAAGTCAAAACGTTTACAGAATCTAATGTATTTACCCACAGACTTCCTTTTGCTACAAAGGAGCATCTAGTTGACCGCGTCTGAATTGTGTAATAACGCACTCATTAGCAAGCGTGAGCAGTGCCTCATTAGGATCCTCAGGAAAGAATTAGGAAATCGCGGTTGGAAGGAGTTTTAGGGCAGCTGCTTTTGGACTTCTTCCCATGAAATCCTGGGATAAATAGATGTATTTTTCTGTCCTCCTACTTTTACTGTTCAGCCTGAGAGGTTGAGGAAAGGTGGGGGCCCACAGAAGAAACAGAGAGAATGCCAGGAACTTAGAGCACAAGATAAACAGGCTCTTTGCCTTCCGTTTGGTAACGAGGAGAGTCCTCCATCCACTGAGTCACATTAGCCACTGGCTTTGCCATGGACAAAAAACCACTGAAAACCAGGCTAGAAATTTCCCAGATTGGCAATTTAGCAGCAGTCCAATGTCGAGGACGCTTTCTCCCCTGGGCCGGGAAAACTCAGGGAGGAATGGGACATGGAACCCCGAGAGCCCGCTGGGGACGTGCCAGAGGAGATCAGGCGGCAGATGAAGTGAGGTTTGTCAGCCACCCCACTGGTTTCAGGGGCATGCTGTGCTGTGCTCGCTGCTGCCTCTGGGAAGTGAGTCACCCACCCCTTGCAGAACCTGTCATAGCTCAAGTTCAGTCAGCCTCCCGGAAGCCCGGGAGAAAGCGTCACTGTGTCCTCCCACAAAACCTGGGCCACCTGAGACAACAGGTGGAGGGGGAGCCATGGTGCCACAGGTGAGGAGAGAGCCTGGGGCGGTGGGGGTGGGGTGGGTGGAGGTTAAGAAACACCCAGGAGAGAGGGAAGTGAAGCCTACTGAGTGGCCCATAGTGCTCGGGTTCCAGGGAAAGGGGTGGTTGTTGAAGTCCGAGCCTCAGAGACCCACAGGTGACAGGCTCAGGGACCACCTTCTGCTGCTACTCGTCACTGCCAGGCTCCTCATCGCTGTCCTCCCCCAGTGGAAATGCCCTCGTGGACTTCTGGACCGCGTGCATCCGGGTCTCCATGGGGCAATCCTGGCCCAGGATTGCCTGCAGTGAGAGGCAGGGAGAGAAATCACTGCCCATCTTCTTCCTCAGTGTCCTCACCTTTCCAGCTAGCTCACCCACGTCTAGTGCTGCTGAGGAAAGACTCCAGGAACAAGCACAGGACCCTCTTTCTGCTTCATGTAGGCTCACAGGCCTAGTCAAGACAAACAGCTGATATCCTGTAATTGAACCCTAACAGCCGAAGCTCAGGCTACAGCTGAAGTTGGCACCACCCCCATCAGACCTTCCTTTCTTCTATTGTTCCTTTGAGCAGCAGCTACGCCTGTCCCTAACCCCCCCACCTCCTCAGCCGCTGTGCTACAGAGGAAAGCATCTAGTTAACTAAAATCACAGGATATGGTTCCTTCCCCTGTGGTTTGGTATTTTAAGAGGTGACTTGATAAGCATCGTGGTAGTCACGAATGAATGAAGGAGTGAATGAACTAATGAACTAATGAATGAATGAATAAACCCTGTGGAATTCTATCCATTTTAGGGAGATAATTTGGTAAGGCACACTTTGCTGGTAACCACAGTCTTTGATGGTCTCTGCTCCCAACTCTTACACACTTCCCATGTTCTTTGTTTACTTAGGACCCTGCTTCGCTGCCTGCTGTGAGAGAGGAAGTGGTTATGCAGAGAAGGAAAAATAAGGAAGTTCACAAAGGAAAAAGATAAAGATGAAAAAAGGGATCAGAAAACCCGGCAACGCAGAGGGAGGAAGGAAGAGCACGTGATGACAAGGAATGAGAGCACATGGAAAGAAACAAGACGTTTTTAGCAGTAGCGGAGCCCCTCACCAGCTTCTCCTCCTGCGCTGGGGGGCTCCTCAGGAAGCAGCAGAGAGGGGCGTAGGCGACGTTGACGACTCCGATGATGACCATGAGCCAGGGGAAGCCCACGGCACGCACAATGGCACCGCCCGTGGATGGGCCTGTGAGGAAGGAGCCCAAGTCACCAGTGTTTATGAGGCTGGATCACATGGAAGATACCACGTGAGGGCCGTCGGCAGATGACCCAGAGGATGTCCCAGGGTCAAGTAGCTCCAGAAGCCTGAGAGGATCAGCCTTCCAGCTCTACTTCCAGCTGGTCGCCAGTGGAAAAGGGAGACACCAGGTCCTGCGTGCTCCTCTCTCCCTTTCTACCCCCCCCCCCATATACCTATAGCAAAGCCCATGCAAAAAGCCACATCGGCGATGGCGTAGACATTCCCATACACAGAGGTGTGGCGCAGGTCCACCAGGTGTCCCATGATGGGCATCATAGAAGAATCCACCATGCCTGTGGCCAGAGCAGACGGGACACCTTTTGTCAGCAACACCCCCAGGCCCCTCCCTGCCTGTGCACTCTCCCTCCCCCTTCTCCCTCTAGTCCACTTCCTTAGCCTGCGGTCCCCCCACTCAACACGACACCCATTCCAGGTAGGAATATGAGCTCATCCTTCCATATCCCTGCTGGCTGCCCTCCCGATCTGTCTGCCTTTCCACAGACCAACATCCAGGGCCTTCTTAGTTCCCTGACGGGCACTTCTTACCTATGGCAAAGCCAAGCCCTGCATTGGGAGCAATGAGGCCAAAAATATTCTGAGCCAGAGGAACCTGCAGCAGGAGAGGAGGGAGAGTTCATCAGGAGCCCAGCTGGGCTGTGCAGAGGCAGCCCAGCCACAGCGCGTGTCCACCCGGAACGCACCCACATGTGCTCTGTGCCGCACGCATTATCTGCTTGGATTCTCACACCTCCTTATGAAGAACTCTTTACCGCCACTTTAAAGATACGAAAACTAGATCGGTGCTGTTTGGTCAAATGCCCTGCCCAAAGTTACAGAGCTAATAAGTGGCAAGGTCAAGTTTGCACCTCAGGTTTGACTGTGTTATATCATAACAATGGTCCTTCTCTGTTGCATGGGCCCTCCCTCCCTGTACTGCACCCCCCGCCCACCGCCAGATCCACACTTCTGTCCTTCTTCACTGAATAGAGTTCCTCTCATTTCTATTAGCAGCAGCATCCAAAGGTCTGGGCTAAAGCTTAGCTTGGTTGGTAGCCACTGGAGCCAAAAAGAGAGGAGATACCAACAACCACTCACCCAGAAGCTGGAGGGCAGGTGGCCTGTTTGGTGCCACATCAGCGCCTGCGATGCCCATGCTCTCACCTGCCCTCCCTGGGCATCCGTCACCCAGCCTGCTACCCCGACACACTCACCCCTCAGCGGTTTAATGTGCCGTTTAGGTTTTAGTGGCTGACACTAATTTTGGGAAAGATTCCTCAAGGGGTATTTACATTTTATTGACAGTACTGGCTACGAGCCCCTGGGGGCGCCCTATGTGCCAGGCACTGCTGTGGTCTGTGGATTCCCTTGACCGCCCTGTAAGTGTGCTTCGATCCCCGTTACGGAGAGGAGAAAATGAAGGCTTAGAGAGCATGATGGGAGCTCTTGAAAATGGAAAAAAGCCCTTCTTTCCTTCTTCTTCTACCTAACAGTCTGGTGCCAGGGGCTGAGGCACAGATGATGGTTCACCCAGGGGCTTATGGGGCTCTACCAGGGTGGGGTGAACCAATGAAGTCATAAAATGCACCATCTGGCTGGCGCAGAAATAGACATGCACATGCACTGCTTCCTGTGCCCATGCACAGAGCCTCGCCCCGGCTCCAACCCTCCCATGGCTCCTCCCGCTCCTCCCCCACCTCTCCAGTGGGCCGCCTGGTGGCAGCTCCCCGCTGCTAAATTCCCACTGACGCAGAGACGGTCTCTCTGACGGTCCTCGCCAAGTCAACCCTCTGCTCGTTGCAAAGGACAGTGATGTTTAAATGTCTGGGTCTCCCTCTCTTTTCTCAACTAGACCTCATTATACTCACACAAAGCAAGCTGGTGCCTACTACCACCATGCCAATCAGGGAGCAAAGCCACCTGGGAGAAAGAGCTGTCATTAAATGGTGCCAAGGGGAGAGACCCCTCCACCCGCCACCCCGTCACCACCGCACTGGCTAGTCCTGCCACCCCTAACTCCAGGGACCCCGTGGGAGATCGGGATATGAACGCATCTCTACGTGACCAGGTTGCACTCAGGTGAGCCCCTTCCCTGTCCTTTCCTTCCCCATCTCTTGCCTGGCTCCACGCCTCGTGCCCCAGCAGAAGTAGAGGGGGCCCGATGGGAGCTATCCTTCCTGCCTGTGGAAGAGGAGCCAGTTGGCTGAGAAAGACAGGCCCTCTGGGAGTAACCCTCAAACTTAATCCGTGCTGTCTCCCCTTCAGACAACCTCTCCCCTATTCATATCTTATTTTCTCTTCAAGACCCATCTCAGAAACCACAGAAAAGTAATACCAAACTTCTTTCCTTCTCTGGTTGCCTACAGCAGTGTTTTGTTTTGTTTTTTTAATTTATTTTTTAATCTTTATTTTTAAAGTCTTTATGCTGTGCTTTAGGATGAAATCAGAGCTGTTCTCACTGTCGTGGAGGAACAGGATGCAGACTCATACCTCTGAGCCCCAGCCCTTGGGGCCCCTGAGGAACCCCCCGCAGCACAGCTGGGTGTCCACTGTCCCACAGTGCTGCTCTTTCTCAGGCCTGCTCTCAGAGGGGTTATCTGATCCCTTCAGCGGGACAACAAGCATCTGGAAAGTAAAGGCTGTCCCTCAGATATGCACGGCCGCTTCTATAGCAACAGGCACAGGACCGACTGTCCTTTCTCCTCTTGGCCCTGGCCACCCGCCCGCCCCGTCCTCCTGGGGGCAATTTTTACGTGTGTGCTTGTCCTAAACTTGCCACCTCAGAGAGGCTGCTCGTCGCCCCCGGTGCGGGGACAACCTCTAAGGGCTGTCTTGTCTTACATTCCTCTTGCTCGTCCCAGATCCCAGTCCACGTACCGACCCATCTTGTTGGCCAACACACCGAAGAGGTTGGTGCCGACGAGGTAGGCCACGCTGGCGGGCAGGAAAGCCAGACCTGCAGAAAGACACGTCCGCACCTCAGGACACGGCCTGTTTGCTCTGAAACACCTCGACCCTACGAGACAGTGAAGTTTCCGCCAAGGATCACAAAGCAGTTGTTTTGCGGGTTGGGGACCCTGTGCAAACCGAGACTGGATGACCGAAGACCCCACACCTCCGCGTTCCTCAGGAGCAGGGCCGTGTTTAGCTTCAATACACGGGACGTCCTTCCAGCTCCCCGCTTGGGCTTCTGGGCGGACAGCCCCAGTGAGCTGTTCTCACGTGTAAAGTACCCTTGGCCGTTGGTATAAGAACATGCACATCAGAGAAAGACACACATACTTCCTGGGAAGCACAGTTCCTGCCTTGCTATGTCCCTGCCTTTCTATCGCTTAGGTCCTGACGTTGGTCTTTGGTCGCTTAGTAAGTCTTTCCGAGCTTTGGTGTCACATCTGGGAAAACAAAGCTGTTCTGTGACAGCAGCTTACACGGAGGAGCACATCAGATGACGAATGTACAATGTTTGTAGGCCGAAGCCCCGGTTGCATCGCGTGCTGTGACAGTGGAGTCGGGCACTCTGGAGCCCCATGGGGCCCACAGGCCTGGATTCACTCCGAGGCTTGGCCAATGGTTAGCTCTGTGACCTCGGGCAATTCATTGCTTCCTCTGAGTCTCAGGCATCTGTTCATTCATTCAGTGCTTTTAATGAGCTTTTGTTCTATGCTAAGTATTCTAAGGGCTAGGGATAGAGCAATGAATAAGAGAGGAAATCCTAGTCTTGGGGAGGGAGACAGATAATAAATAAGTAAACAAATACATGAAAAAGATAATTTTGAAAAGTGATAACTTTTGCGAAGAAAATGAAATGTGATGTTATGGCAGAATGACCAGAAATGGGGCTAACTTAGATTTGGCAGGGCAGGGAAGGCTTCTTTGAGAAGCTGACATTTAAGCTAAAACTAGAATAACCAAAAGAGAGTTTTCAAGCAGGAAAACAAAACAAAACGAAAACGAACATCACCCCCCAAACACCACTCCATGCAAACACGTACAGAAGAGGGGGCTGAGGCGGGCTGCACAGAGGGGAGAGTGATAGGGAGGGTGAGCCTGGAATCCGGAATTTGTGTGAAGTGGAATGGGAACTTGTGGAGAGGAATGACCTGCTCTGACTTGCTCTCTAAGGTCCCTGCTTGTGGTTAGAAGGGTGGCTTCATGGGACGAGAGTGGAAGCCGAAAGACGACCCGCAGAACCCAGGAGAAACGGGAGCCTCTGTGGAGAGGAGGGAGTCGAGTGGGAGGTATTGTGCAGGCGGAGTCAGTGGAATTCCCGGTTGGATTGGCTACAGGCATAGCAGGGGTCGGGGAAAGAGAGACAATCAGGGAAGACCCCCAGGTTTTGTCTTTATCACCTGGGGGCTGGAGTCTGGAGGTGAAGGAAGAGCTTGGAGGGCTAATAGAAGGTTCGGAAGGCCTATTGGACGTCCAGCCAGAAACATCTGGTGGTCGGGCACACAGCCTGGAGTTGTGAAGAAAGGTCCTAAACGCAGATACACGCGTTCAACTAACTGGGTCAGGCATCGCTCCTATGGCCGGGGAGGGGCTGGGCTCACCTAGGAAAGATCAGGTGGACAAGAGCAGAGGCCACGGACTGCGACTCTGAGGACCCCTCCCTTTAAAAGTTAGCAGAGAGGGAGGACGTAGGAAAGGGGGAAAGGAGAAGCCAATGGAGGGGTGAAGGGGGGTGGAGCCCAGGAGACTGGACAAAAAGCAGTTTGGCCTTTGGAAGGAGCTGAGGTGCGGCAGCTATAAGGAGGAGGCGCTGGTGCAGGCACAGGAGCAGCGAAGTGAGTAGCTCCGCGACGGAAACAGGCGAGCTCCCCTCTCGTTTCTCCTGTTTTCTCCGTGACCAGGAGCTGAGAACGGCAAAGCCGAAGGGACGAGGTCGTGTAAGAAGTCTGGACGAAGCAGAGTAAAAGCCATTTTGGGAAGTGGGACGGAGAACATAGCTACAGGACTTACAGAAAGATTGTTGGACAGTGTAAAAACCTACTTTAGTCAACTCTAATTATAAATAAAATTTAAAAGAAGATTATAGTGGAGCTGAGAAAAAGAACCTATTTTAGATTTGTGGCCTTGAAGCTAAGGCGAGACCGACAGCGGAGCCGTGTTTTCCTACTGTCCCGTTCCGCTGCTCGTGTGAAGGCAAAGCCTTGGCAACCAGAGAGGCTTGACTGGAGTCAAGGCTTCGCCAGGTGACGGCCCCAGGGGAAGAGCAGGCAAAGGAACACCAATGCTTTCAAAGGAGCGGTACCGATGGTGGACTTGGATCCATCTGGATGGAATCCAAGCTAAGACAGAAGTGGAGACACGAGCAGTGATGAAAACAGAGCAAGAGTGGAGGCCCATGGCGATCTCAAAGTTGTCCAAATCTGTTGAGGTGGGGGGATTAGAAGGCCCGAGTAGAATATATGGAGGGCGATAACTGGGCTGCTTGGAAGGGTGACCTCAGAGGGGATTCCATTAATGATGTCAAGGTCAAGGTTCTATAAAGAACCTTGATTGGTGAAGGGGAGAGGAGGAAAGGATCATGGCAGAAGAGTAGGCTAAGGAATAGGCCAAGAGCTTAGAGGGTTATCCACCTTGAGAGTGACATCCCCCAAACAGGAACAGGAGCAGAGGTGGAGAAGGTCGACAGCTTTAATGATGGAGATGCGGTAACTGAGGGGTGGGCGCTATAATTTAACAACAAGGTCTTCGGGGGAGTTGGGGTCTTTGGAGGAGAATGACGAAGAAGTGACTCAGAAGCAGCAAAGGAGGAACATGGGTGGCCCCCAGGAAGGCTGCAGGATGCGCTGTTCTCAGGAAACACCCCGGTGTCAGCACCAGGTGATGGAGGACGCCTCGCCTGGACAGGGAGTCCCCTAAGGCCCAGAGTGTGGTGGTGGTGGTTGGGGGGGGGTTGTTAATGGGAAATTGGGTCAGAACAAGAAACCTCTACAGGACGGGGATAATAACAATTCCTGTGAGACAGGCTGGCTGTGGGCTGAAATGACATCATGCATAGCAACGGTTTCTCATAGCTCCTGGCCCAGATTAAGTCCCCGCTGAGCGCTGGCCTTAATTAGTGTTATCTGGTGAGAAACAGGGTCAGGACTTGGACCCAGGCCTTCCCACGCCAACGCCAGTTGTTCCCACCACCCACACCCCCGGTGCGGCACCAGGTGGCTCTGGCACAGGGACGGCGTGGCACCCGCGGTGCGGGTTTCCGTGGGCCTCGCCAGCCTCTGCCTCCCTCTGCGGACACGAAGCAGTGCCGCCTAGCAATAACTGATTACAATGAAGCCCAGAGTCAACAGTTCCCTGGTTACCAGCTGATGGCTTGTTTGCTTTTAATATTCTGTCCCGTTGGTGGAAGTGAAGTACACCTTAGCAGGTTTGTCGAGTCGACCTGTGCAGCATGGCAGTCTGTCTCAAACTGAGCCTGTTTGTTTACGTTTAATTGCTTTTAAAACATGGAAAGTTTTAACTACCCAACTGTGTACCTGATTATCTGGAAACAAGTTCTTCTAGGAAGCGACTGGCCACCTAGATGGTTGTCTCAATGTCATTTTAAAGAACGTGAGACTTTCTGAATGAGATTACCGCCTCCCCCTCCCGCCTGTCACAGCGGCTTGCTCCCGGGACCTGGGGATAGCTCGCGTTTCAGTGGCACACTGTGCAAAGCGGTGTCCCCAGCCATATGTCCACAGACACACACATGTTGTGCCCAGCACATCTTCAAGGGGTGGGGACGCCACTCGCTGTGATTTTCAAAGTGATGTAAACCAAAATGATTACAAAATAATGGTTTTAATTTACTGAGTATATTCCATGCATGGTGCTAATCTTTTTAGAATTCATACAACGATTTAGTTTGGAAAACAACTCTGAAAAGCAGCTCCATTTTTACAAATGAAAAAAGTGGAGTTCACAAGAGGGTAGAAAACTTAGCCAAGGTCACAACTAGTAAGTGGCCTCTTAGAGTCACACCCAGGCGGGCCAGTCTCCGGGCCCGAGCTCTGTCTGCCCTCGGTGACACAAGCAGGGGGCGCATGGGACACTCGAGTGCCCAGGGACCAGTGGCCACCCCCTCAGAGGCCGCATCTCCCGAATGCAGTGTGCTGCACTTAGGGCAATAAGTTTCGAAGTGGGGTCACTGAGGCCGTCTCAGCGTCACCCGGAAACTTGGAACGCAGACTTGTTTCACTGAATTGCTGGGTGGGGCCCTGATACCCGAGTTTTAACCACCTCTCCAGGCGATTAGATACAGACAGCTCTGCAGACGGGCGTGAAGGATGGAGGAAGACAGAGCCTCCTTGGGCTCTGATGTTCCTGCAAAGGAGACTGCGTGAAGCCCCCCGCGAGCTTCCTCAGCTGTCTCACCGGCCGCTCTGCCTCTCCTAGCAGGAAGCAACAGGGCTGCCTGATAGAAACTACCGTGATGATCACGATGGCGCCCAGACTCAACACTTCGCCAGTTCCTGGCTGACGGCTGGCTTGCTTTTCACAGCCTCTCCTTTGGGTGAAGAAGGCTGGGGAAGGGCCGTCTCGAGCTGTGGGTCCCCCTGCGTGGCCTGAGCCTCGGGGCAGGGGATGCTGGCTGGCACCAAGCACTGGCTAACTCGATTAGTTGTCATGGTCAGAGGCAGCTGCCGCCCAGAACAATTCAATTTGGGGCTGGGAGCCTTGCTTAGAACTGTCCCCTAAAAAATTAGATTTAGTGCTTTTATTGCATGCTGAGCCACATCAGGTCCTTATCGGCTTCCCCTCTGGCCCCACAAGCCTCCCCTCCCTGCAGTGACGGAGCACTGTGCACGTAGCCTTCTCTGTCCCTGTCCTCAGGCTTCCCGAAAAGGAGCAGAGGAGGCTGGAGGCCTCTCCCCTGGGCCCAGAGCTCTCCACTGGGATGCAGAGCGCAGCGCCTCCCCTGGGTGAGGGCAGCAGAACAGCAGACTCCAGAGGCTCCTCTCTTAGAGGTGAAGAGATAGCAAAAAAAGTAATCTGAGATTTTACTGTCTATCTCAGATTACTTTGTACTCATATGTGGAATCTAATGGACTAACTGAACCAACAAGCAAAACAGAGGCAGACTCACAGATAGAGCAGGCTGACAGCTTGGGAAGTCGGAGTTGGGGTGGGCGGAGGGATGGAGCAAAAGGAAACGAAGAGAAAGAACTCATGGCGCAGACAACAGTGTGGTGATTGGCGGGGGAAGGGGTGGGTGGCAGCAGAAGAGGCTGTGGGGAGATAAATGGTAATGGAAAAACTACAATGAAAATAATGTAAAAAAAGTGATCCAGGGGAAGGGGAGCTGAAGATGGTGGCGCATATTCATGTTCTACGGGGGCAGGACTGCCAGTTATTCCTCAAACGACCCTTTGAACTAGACAGGACCCTGACGCCTGTCTGAGAGATGGGCACAGGGGTGTCCGGAAGGTCTCTGTGACCTGCACAGCTTGGGTAGCCAATCAATAGAAACGAGAACCCGCGTCCTGACTAGAAGTTGTTAATGGCTCGGCCACACAAGAAATTGCTGCTCCCTAGTTCTGTCAACATCCCCACTTCCCTCGTGGGCTGCTTCTCGGGGGGACCCCCTGCCCAGTCCGGCTTGATTCGTAGCTGCGAATGGGCAGTAACTCTATGAAGGGAGCACATGGTCCCTCTGGGACCTTGGAGACCTGGGCCCAGTGACGCTCTTGTATTACCTGAGGAAGGGCCCGTGGCACACTCTTCTGCTCAATCCTGAGCCGGGGACCAAGGTCACTTACCCAGTTGCCACTTGGGGGAGCACATGGTCTGCATCATCCAGATGGGCAGTGTGGGCTCCAGCATGGCCACGCCCATGTTGGCAAAGCAGAGGGAGCCTGGGGGGACAGGCCCATGAGCCACCACGGCTGCCCTGAAGCCCGACGCTCCCGGCCCACGGGGGGTGTCGTCAGCTTACCTGCAGCCACCAGGATATAAGGGTCTTTGAGGAGTGTAAGGAGCGGAGTCCCCTTGGCACTCTGAGGACATGGACAACAAAACTTCCATCTGTATAGTATATAAATCTCCCCCATTTTCACAGAGTCTGAGAACGTACGGATGTGGGGTCAGCATCGACCCCACAGGGTCAGGGCTCAGTGCCCCCTGGCTGCCCCAGCTTCTGAGGCCAACCACAAGCAGTGGGTTCCCAGGTTACCCCCACTTTGGTCTGACTTGGCTACAAATTCAAGGTAGTTAGAACAAACTTTCCTATATTTTTTGCATTTTTTATCTATCTTTCTTCATGGTTTGATATGAACTTCCCAGAGCCATCTTTGGCGTGGGGGCAGGCAAATACCAACTCCAACATTTAACTGTAAGGGTGCTCTTGGGGGAGGTTGCTGGGATGACCTCTAAGGTCTTCTCAGTGCTGGGATGTTGTAACTACAAACACTCATGTCCCAAAGTCATTGTCTCCTTTGTATGGAGAATGATACAATAATTACCACGTGATGATGCAAGAATAAACTGTTTTACATACTCACAACTGTAAACCTACTTTTGCCGCACCCTACATATTAATATATATTAAACTCATGACTGTGTATGTGTATATATAAACTTAGCACATGAGTATACGTAAATATATGGTCATATGTATGTAGGTATACACGGCTTCACAATGGGGATGTGCCTGAGAAATGTGCTTAGGCAATCTCGTCTTTGTGTGAACATCAAAGCACGCACTCATACAAACCTTGATGTTACGGCCTGCTTACACTTGGGGTACAGGGGGCAGCCTATTGCTCCTGGGCCCTGGCTGGTGTGGCTCAGTGGATTGAGCACCAGCCTGCGAACCAAAGGGTCGCCAGTTCGATTCCCAGTCAGGACGCATGCCTGGGTCGCGGGCCAGGTCCCCAGTAGGGGGCACATGAGAGGCAACCACACATTGATGTTTCTCTCCTTCTCTTTCTCTCTCCCTTCTCTTCTCTATAAAAATAAATAAATAAAATCTTTAAAAAAATGATAAAAAGTAAAGTACAGAAAACAGTAACGTAGTTGTTTATTATCATTATCATAGCTGTTTATTATCATAAGTGTATGTGCTATACTTTTCTACAATCACAGCCCAGTAGGTTTGTTTACACCACAAACAGGAGCAACACGCAGTGCCACGACTGGCTCTGATGTCAGAACAGCTATGACGTTACTAGGAGGTAGGAATTGTTTCAGCTCTACTATAATCTCGTGGGGCCACCGCTGTGTCCGCAGTCTGTTGTTGACCAAACATTGTTATGCGGTGCGTGACTGCGGGTGCTTGTGTGTATTACATAAGGTTTCTTCCTCCCGCTTTGGGCAACATCCGGCCAGACTCCCGCCCCGCCCCCCGCCCCACCCTAACTACGACTCTGTCTGGGAATCCAAGTATGTTCTCACTTCCCCTGACTCCATCCCCTTCGCTTTTCTTCTTAGGTTTGGCAGGGGTGATCAAGGGACGCCTGGGTCGGCGCCTTAGCCATGCTATATATCCTCAGAACTGGAGCTTGGTGAGTACTCACCTCAGGAGAGAATTTGGACGGCTGCAAAATACAAAGCTGGAGTGCTAAGGAAGGAAGAGGAAAAAGATGGTGCGGTTTATCCACTGAGTGTCGGGGACTCCAATAACTGCCACGTTGCTACCACCAAACCACATGCAGATCTAACTCCCTAAGTTCCTTCCTTCCTAACTAGGACTGGGCAGTCCTCAATCCACTCAAACATGTCAAGACCGACACCACAGCATAACATATCCCCAACCTGGCCTGGGCTGTCACCTGCCTGGTGGCCTCTTATGGTGACTTACCTCCATCCAGTAGTGCCAGGAAGGCCAAGATGAGGAAGGGTGCAGACTTCCCGACAAACTCATACATCACACTTCCGAAAGGAGCTCCCACTGGAAAGGCAAAGCAGTGCAGATTCCAAAGGTGAGGGCCAGGGCCCAGGCAGTGTGGCGTGGCCACACGGACCCCGTGATGCTCACTGAAGGCCTAGGGGCTGAGCTCCACATGAGGTTCTGGGGATTCGGAGCTGAAGAAGACCCAGCCCCAAGGTCTTCCCATAGTCGTGGAGGAAATGAGTGTGGTAGGGTGTGTGTTGGGGGGTGGGGGGCAAATAATTAGAACATGATAAAAGGTGAAGTTCAACAGTGAAGGTTCCACCTACAAAGGGCTGTGGAAGCACAGTGGAGTGAGCTCAGGAGGCCAGAGGGCTTTGTCAGGTGGACGATACTGGTGGGGAAGGAACATGTGTAAAGAACACAGAGGTGTCAGAAAAGAGAGTGCGGTTGGAGAAGCAATAGAAGACAGCCAGTTCTCCTAGAATGTGTGTATTTGGGAGGGAAAGAGAAGAGGCGGGAAAGGTCGAGACCACATAGTTAAGGGCCCCATAGATCCAGATACAGCATCTACTCGGCCTTGCAGGCTGGGGAGGAACACCGGTGCGTTTCTGGCTGGGGAGAAACCCCACCAGCTCTTGGTGCAGGGAGCTTCCTCAGGAGCAGTTTGGAGGAAGGAGACTGTGCGAGAGGGCAGGCAGGAGGCCGGTGCCACCTTCCAACTGAAACGGGATGAGGAGCTGGCCTTGAGGAAGTGGCTGTAGAGTACACAGTGGGCATGCTCGTTAGGGAGCGAGAGGGAGAGCGGGTACGGGGTGCACCAGCCTCAGCTTGGGCGTCTGGGTAGTTGGGTGCTGACAAAGAGCAGGGGTGTTGTTCCATCTCTTCTCTGTGGTCGTAGAGGGCGGGTGTGGGCCAGGCAAGAGACTTCTGGAGTTTTCTCCCCATTAGCTTGCAAGCTCCTATGGGGCGGGAACCACATCTGGGGCTTCTTACCTATATCTCCTCTGCACTAGCATTGTGCATGGCATGTAATAAGTGCTCCGTAAAAGTATGCGGCTTGTTGCACTAGTCAATTAAATCATACAAGGGACAGACCTCAAAGAAAGGACAGCTTCATGGTTTGAAGCTTGGGATTGAAGCCCAGAAAACTTGCGTCTGTGTCCTGGCTCCGGCATTTCCTGGCTGTGTGACCTTGGACGGCTATTAACCTTTCCTATTCTCATCTCTGTGTTGGGAGCAGCCATTCCTCCTTCTCAGAACCATGCCGAGGATGGAAGGAGATCACACCTGCGATACATGTAGCACAAAACCTGACGAAGAGCGTGTTCTCGCGTTGAAAGCCAACCACGTGGGGAAGCAGAGGTGAGGCGGCGGCTGCTAACACGCCGAGGTCCACCCCCTGACAAGACTAGGTTTCTGGACCGTTCCTTAAGGGCTATTCAGCTTCGCAAGAGGAAAGTGATTTCCTCTGTCCTGGACAAAATTTCAGGACTCAAAACATGATTGGACAGAGAAAGAAGGAAAAGGGTGTCTTCCATGACCTTAGAAGGACCTGCCTCCTGGAGCCATCGGCAGAGAGTCTGAAGTACCCCACCCTCGTGACCCTGGATCCGGGGCCAGGAGCCACGTACCCAGCACTCCCAGAGCCAGGCCCCCCAGGGCGATTCCCATGGCACGGCCTCTCTCACAGTCATCAGTGTAGACACTGGCCAGCATCCCGAGACCTGAAGGAGAGAGACAGATGGAGTCAGCATCTCCGCTAGAGTTTCAGCTTGAGCGGTTCTGCAAAGATTAACCTACAGTATTTCACAAATCCTTCCCCACTGGTCCCCCAAACTCCCATACCCTCTGCACAGCCCTTCTGTTCAGAATATCATCGGGAGTGTAAGTCTCTGGGAAGCGTAACAGGACACCATCGTCCCACCACACTGGGTTTCACATAGTGTTATCATTCCCTAGCACCTTCCCTGAGGGACAGATATGGACTAGGTCAAGGAAGGGAAACCCATGAACCCAGAGCACTGTTCTATTCGACGGGGGTGCCCGAGGACGAGGGCGAAACCCTGCGTGTCTGGGAGAGGGCGTGGGCTGGGTGCTTCTGTCCCCGCACTCGTGTGCTTCGTGATGCAGGATTACATTCGACACTGTATTTGAGAGCACTGTGCAAACTGTGATGTTGTTACTGGTACTACTAACATCACTGTTCCTATAAAATGGTGAGAGGGGACAGAGAAAAAAGCATGAGTGGCATTAGAAAAAGCACGGTTTTGCCTCGGGCTTGCTCCGAGCTGAGCGGGCTGCCTCTCGGCACTATTGGAGGAAATGACGTCAGGCTGAGGGACTTACAGGCACTGCCGGCAACTCTATAATTATCTTGCTTTTGAATCACAATTTCTGCCTTCTAGGGTATTTTCTTTAATTTTTCATATAAATCTTACAGTAGGGTCTGAAGCTATTCAGAGATGGTAACAGAGGCGGTGCGGGCCTGTGTGTGAGCGCGCGTGCGTGTAAGTTGTCAATGTTACCTGCGACAGATGAAAATGAAGACCCGACGCCTTGGAGGGTTCGAGCCGCAAAGAGCAGGGCGTAGGTGCCAGAAAAAGCAAACACTGGGCAAAGAGAACGGTGAGAGCGCTCCAGTTAGCAAGCTGCCTTGGTCCCCTGGCCCTGGGAAACCTGCCCACGACATTACAAATGCGAGCCGTTATGCCTGTGTTTCAATAAAGCCTGCTCGCTGCTCCTTGTTTTCGGACGTCTTTCTAGTCTCCCACCCCTGAATCGGGACTACATTTCAATTGGTATGAAGACTGAGAAACTGCAGAAGCACAAACGGATTCACCGTGCCATAGACGGAAGGCTGGATTTCCACCTTTCATGCCCAAAGCCCAACATCCAACATCTGTCCATTGAAATCAGGGCTGTTGAAGAAGTCCAAGGTCCTGGGCTGGGATCTTGTCCTTAGACCCTACTTCTGGATGCTCCATACACAACACCCAGATTTGACCTTTGCCACTGTTGGGCCTCAGTGGGTCATCAGAAGGTGGGGATAAAAAGCTATGTGTACTTGAAGGCATCAGGTAGACAGTGAAGTCATATCTTGCTATCCAATCAGATCTTTCCCTTTACCTTATACTGAAAGATCTTTTAGCCAGATCAAATCAGTGAGTATTTACTAAGCAATGCTGAACATGCAGCTGTGCTAGACTCTTAGCAGATGTGAAGTAAAGAGACATCCAGCCCTGGCTGGTGTAGCTCAGTGGATTGAGCGCGGGCTGGGAACCAGAGGGTCCCGGTTCGATTCCCAATCAGGGCACATGCCTGGGTTGCAGGCCAGGTCCCCAGTGAGGGCCATGTGAGAGGCAACCATACATTGCTGTTTCTCTCCCTCTCTTCCTCTCTCTCTAAAAATAAATAAAGAAAATTTTAAAATTAAAAAAAAAAAAAAGAGACGTCTAGTCCATGCCCTTGAAGAGGTTCAGTCTACTAGAGACTAACATACATAAAACTGAGAACCAAACAGAAATGTGACCAAACACTAAATTACAGGGTGTTGGTGCTGAGGTTGGTACGTGCAGACACGTCTCACCTCTAGTTCAAAGGCAATGCCCACAAAAGACAGAAGACTCCCTCCCAAAGTGTCTGCATCAGCAGAACTGAAAACCCTTTGCCCACTCATTACAGATGTCCTCGCCTGATGCCTTATAATCCCCCACTCCTTCCCGACATGATCACACTGTCTCCCAAACATGCGCATGCTTGGTCTCTCCTCGCCTGGCCTCCAGTGCCCGCTCCCAGGCCTTCAGACTTCCAATCTGCTCAAGGTCAGCTCTTCCTATATGGTTTACTAACTCATCTCGGTTTGCCTTGCTTGCCTGGGGTTTCTTAGCTTTAAAACCAAAGTTTCATATCACGGGAGGCCACTCAATTTCAGGTGAAATAGGATGGTTCATCATCCTACTTAGGAAGACCAAAGCAATTTCTTTTTCACTTTGCATCCCTAACACAGGCCACCATTTAGCTCCTAATTACACTGAGTACAGTTCCCAGCTGGGGGCCCTTAGGGGTGGCAATGGGCAGCAGCAACCTCTTTTTAGTATTTTAAAAACCCTAACGGAATGCTCCATAGGAGGCACTAAACACCAAACGTTCGCTAGGATCAGGCCAACTCAAGTACAGCCACACTGGTCATGGTGTGGAAGCGGCATTACCGTGCAGTAGAACACACACAATGCGGCAGATAGGAAGCGCTTTCTGCCGGGACTTCATACGAGAGGCTTGGGTCCTGGCGGGGAGGGGAGGGGTGGAGGTGGAAGAGGGTATGGGGGGCAGATAAATGGTAATGGAAAAATACAATAAAAAGAATGTAAAAAGTTAAAAATATAAAGACTATGGGATCCTCTAGCCTTAACTTACTTTATGGGCTGTTTGTCAGGCCTCCCAGGCATTGAAACAGCAGGTCCTTATGACTTTGATTAAATTTACCTTTAAATCCCAGCTCTGGAAATCATTTCTCTCCCCTCACCCCCACCTCTCTCATATATATATACATATATATAAGCCTGGCAGAAGAGAAGTAACACCTGCTTGAGTGCAGTTGGTAGGGTAATAATATGGGTGTAATAATTTATAGTTTTATTTTGAACATTTCACCTAAAATGTCATGTGGTGTGCCTGAGTGTGATATTGTTATGTTACAGAATGACGTGCTTATGATTTTGTAATAAAAGAGAGGTGCTATCTGTGCCGGGCCCTGTGCATATAACCCTCAGAGGCCCAGCCTTTCCCCTGGACGGCCAGCAACCCCTGAGGCAGCTGGAGACAGCAGTGGGGACCTGACCGATGATCATGGGGTCTGGACCTCTGCAAGCTAAAGTTAACATATTGACCTAAGTCATGCTTCAGCTTCTGAGACCTAAGCTGGGACAACCCCCTGGCTACTTTCCGATGAGACCAGACAGAGGGATGCTGGAACAGACCTCAGAGCTCTCCTCAAGACCTGAAGAAATGATTCAGTATTCTCAGTCACCTCTGACCAATCAGCTCCCAGCCCGACCCGAGCCCCCTGACCCACGGTGTCTTGTGATTTTGCCCTCTATAATCTGTAACTTACATGCCATCAGAGAGTGTGGGATTTTGAGCATTAGTGTCCTGTTCTCCTTGGTTACACCATTCGTAATAAAGTAGCCAATCTTTCTCCCCTGCAGTTCTTGGTGTTTAGGGTTTGGCTCTGCTTGTGCAGATGGATAAAATCTTCCTGCTTGGTAAGAACATCATAAAGTCCTGGGGAACTCGAAATGTATCTTTTTTTTTAAGATTTAAAAAAATATTTATTTATTATTTATTTTTAGAGAGAAAAGAAGGAGAGAAACATCAATGTGTTCCTCTAGCATGTCCCCAACTGGGGACCTGTCCTGCAACCCAGGCACGTGCCCTGACTGGGAATTGAATCAGCGACCCTTTGGTTCGCAGGCCGGCACGCAATCCGCTGAGCTACACCAGCCAGGGCTGGAAATGTGTCTTTGTACTTCACATTCCTTCAGTGACTTTTGCCATCAAAGCACAATATGTATGCTCCATAACGTCTTGTGGAATGAATTATGTATGTTTCATTTGATGAAACAGCAAATTATTTGTTTTTAATTTACTGTGTAGCATAGACTAAACTTCTAGAAGTTCAATAAACACTTCTAACTTGAATTTCCTCATTCGCTTTGATTCAGCTAGAATTGTCTCAAGTGAGCTGCAGTCTGGAGACAGAACTTTACCCGGCTCCTGCACTTTGCAGCTGTCCAGCCCTGAGTGAGACAAACTCCTGTTCAGCACTGGTTGATAAGAGTCAAGCCCTGTGCCGGAAGGAGAAGCAATGACAAAAAGCAGAAAAGTACAGAAAAGTAATAAGAAACACGGGAGGGCTAAGGAGGCCCGCCATTCGGGTCCGAGTTTCAGCAGGGGCATTGGGAGCCACCGGTGGGCCCACAGGCTGCCTCCCCTGCAGCAGCCCCTCCCCATCCATTCCTTCTTTTTGTGATTCTCAGGGTCAATTTCCAGGCATTTTTTTTTTTTAAATTACTGTTCTTACTCCACTGCCATTTTATTAGGAACATCTATTGGAAACCAGATGGGCTATTTGTCTTTCCCTTTCTTGTTTCTTCAGCAAATTTATCTTCCTAAGCTAGAGAATTTCCTAACCTTTAATGTTCTTACTTGAAGGCAGTAGACTCTGGGGTATTTCCCAATTGCTCTTGTCCAATTTAGATTCTTTGTTTGTTGCCCTTTAACTTTGCAAATAAAAAATAATATGACATCTTCCCAAAGATGTGAGGTTTGTACTGAACTCACTCAAGGGATTACTGACATGAACACACACACACAATGGCATACACAGTAAAACAGCCTTCACAACTTTCCTCAGCTGAAGGAAGTATCTGTTCTTCTGCAGCAGAATGTACAGATTCCAACTAGACTGAGTTGCCATCATTGCTCTAGTGCCCATACCAAAAACTGCAAAGCATTTAAATCAGTACCACGGGCCACTTACTGAGCATGACGCTGCTCTTTCCGCTGCACTGCATGTGATAAAATCAAAGGTAATCAGTGAAGGGAAGAAAGGAGGGAGCAAATTACTTACTCACTGTGGAGAGAAACATGATAACAAAGCCAGCAAACATGGGAATATGATATCCAATCCTAAAAGGGAATTTAAAAAAAGATACAGTTCCAATAGGCATCCATATTCTGGGACTACATATTTTCAAGTAATTGGGAAGAGAAATTTCAGTTATTTGAGACATGGTAAAACACGTCTCTGAAGGCAGGTGTAGAGAATGGATAAGACATACAAATGTATATAAGCAAATAAACAAACATGCACTACTACCCACAGACCAGGGCCTAAGTCCTCTTTTCCAGAAAGGATAGCCTAGGCAGAGTGTATACTCCTCTGAGAAATCAGGATAATCCCAAACACAGCTGCTAAGAAGCCAGCGCTCTGGCTTACGACAGGCCTGCTCCCTCCCCTCCCTGTTTGGCTGGAGCTGGACTCTGGGACATGAAAAAAGCCTCAACGGTGTGTTTCCCTTCACCGTTCTCTTCTCAGTACCTGACAGTCGTTAGGTCACTAAGAAAATCTGGAGCCTATGGCATTTCATCAACAGCAGGCTATCCTTCGGGGTAACCAGCTTTTCTAACAGCAGACTGTCCTGGGGTGCAGATAAGAGAGTTTCCTTTTTTCCCCCTTCTCACCCCCTTTAGGATGCCTTAGCCCATTCTCTTACTCTGGAGCCACTGAGCACCCACGGAGATACCTGTTGGTGAGAGGCCCCACGAATGGGTTGACCAGAAGCTGCATCAGAGCCTTTGAAGCAAACAGAACCCCGACTCGTATGTTCTCTTCCTCCAAGAACTCTGAGTCTTGCAGGCAGTCGTTTTTATAGGTTGAGGTGGCTCCAGTGACTGGAGGCGGGGTGGTGCCAGAAGTGGCATTTGTCCATGCCGTGCCCCTGGGAGCACTTTCGTCAACAGCCATGGTGTTGTTATCAAAGAAGGAGAAGATTTCGGAAAAGGTGGGGGAAGTGAGGGCATGCCGGGAAGTTGCGGCAGGGGCGGGGTGCAGAGAAGTGTTGACTTCTTTGAATTCTGTGGCGTATAGGAAGGTGGGCACAATGGGCACTGAAAGTCAAGAAGGACAAAGGGTCAGGGCTTAGGGCACATTATCTTCTTAACACTAGATGGTTCAAGGTCATTGCTATAAAGTTCAGTTTCATGCTCAAGGCAGGTGTCTACGTGACGTGATTTGAAACCCACTAAAAGATTGTGCCCACCCACATTATACCATTAGCTAAATCCCAAGCATCATATAATTGGTCCTCATTATTCATAGATTCCATATTGGCTAATTCGCCTACTGGCTAAAGTGTATCTGTAATCACAAAGTCAACACCTGTGTAGCTGTCACGATTTTTCTCGGACGTACGTGCAGAGAGTGGGAAAAATTTGGAGTCACCAGATGCTCACTTTCCCAGCTGAGGCTGAACAAGGCAGGCTCTGCCTTTTTACTGCAGCCGACGCAGAGGGGGCAGAGCATGGAGATAGGAGGAGCAGCCGGCGGGGCAGGAAGCTCCAGTTCTGGGGCCGCTTGGACAGAGCTCGGATCCCAACTCTGGCACCTGCTAGTGAGGCGGCCTCAGACGAGGCACCTAACTAGGCCTTGTGTGAGACAAGGCTCTGAACCTCGTTTTCTCTTTTGTAAAGAAAATAGAAAAGACTCACAGATACAGAAAACAAACTGATGGTTGCCAGATGGGAGGGGGTTGAGCGGGGTGGGTGAAATAAGTGAGGGGATCAAGAAGTACACATTGGTTGTTACAGAATAGTCCTGGGGGTGGAAAGTCCGGCGTGGGGAACGTGGTCAGTAATATTGTAATAACTACGCATGGTGCCAGGTGACTAGACTTACTGGGTGATCACTTCCTAAGTTACACAAATGTCTAATAACTACATCGTACACTTGAAGCTAATATAACATTGAATGCCAACTGCAACTGAAAAATTAAAAAGAATAAGAAATAGAATCTACCAGGATTTAAGAGTACAGTCTACATGGGATGTGTGTATATATATTTCTCCCAGGAGTGACGATCCACACTGGCTAAGCAGGGTTTGCAGCAACTTTAGAGAGAATAACTACCACACATAAGGAGAATTGGCCATGTTGGGTTAACAATTTGTCTCAGAAAGCTTCATGTTTAAAAGCATATGTTTTACCCAAGAGGGGGCAACCTGTTAGCACCCATTTGGATACTAGCATAACCGAATGTAAAGACGGATAGACTCCCAACCAAAAAAAGCAGGACTGAGGGAATGAACTACCAGAAAGGTGGGTGTTGGTAAAAAGCTGGATGTCCACAAAGCATGTTGTTTCTGCAGAGCAGAAGCTGGGGTGGCCCCAGGAGCCGCTGGTGCCCTGGGAGGACAGCAGGACTGGGGGGAGGGGTAATGCTAGTTCTGGCCCCACTCGGCCTCTTTTCGGGTCAGATACTCTGAATCTCCTTCTCTTTGAACCTCTGGAGCTTTCAGCAATGGTTGGCAGGCTTCAGACCCCGTTTCCTGCCATTCCCAGCTGCCTCTGTGTGCTTTCAAGCACGAAAGGAAACGCTCTCAAGTGCATTCACTGCTGAAAGCTGGAGGAGGGTGTGTTGCCGGGCCCAGAGCCCATGACCCCCGACACAAGGCCCCGGACCTACCCACCACGGTGAGCAGCATGTTGTCCAGGAGCAGCGCCACGAACACCACCCCCAGCACCAGCTTCCGGGACTCTCTGCCCTCCCGCAGCAAGCGCCCGGGGGCGTCCCACAAGGCCCGGAGCATGGTGACAGCGAAGGGGTCTTTTCCGGGGGCTGGGGAGAGGTCCTGTTACACCTGCAGGTCTTCTGCCGCCTTTGCAGAGGAGGGGAGAAAGTCTGGCCAGAGCGGTGAAGCTCACTATTAAAATGAAAAGTACAGAGTTGCAGGTAAGGCGGTAAGTGAAACTGTTCCATGCCCGCGTGTCTGCTCGCCTCTCAGCCGGCTTGCTAGGTAACTCGCCTGGTCCCGGGAGGGCCTTCCCTGGGGAGCAGCGCAGGGCAGTTTCTCACACTGGAATTCTGCCTCGCAGGTCATGCGGATTGTGGAGACCACGGTGCTCTGTGTCTCCAATGTCAGACACTTGCCCGTCACCTCAATGGTTACATCCCATCTGAGGACTACTTACACTATTATTTACTCAATGTTTTTCTCTAAATCCACTTAAAAAAAACCTGAAATACTTGGTTTAAAAAAGAACTTCATGTGCCAGGCCAAAACCAAGTTGTGGTCTATGCCTGTGTGTCACACACACTATTCCAGGTGCCACGGGTGTGATGCGTTCTGCCCACCGAGAAGCCCCAGCCTAGACCCGCCCTTTCGTCTCAGAGGTTTGCCTCAGGGCACACAATCTGGGTCCGCCTGCATGGAATCCCAAGCTTTTTAACTTGCAGGATTGTACCCTGCCACCTGCCCTTGCTCTGCGGTGCTAGAAGAACTCTTAGCCTTTTGTTTATGCCATCACATCCGCTCAGAAAGGTGTGTTACTCTGTGTAAATAAAATATTAACTTTCACCATTAGTTTTCTATTTAGGATTTCATGTCATCAGTAACCATTAAGTCATGGTGTTTTGCTAAACTTCGGGCAATAGCAGTGTGTGGGAAAACAGATACAGAGAACATTCTGAGGGGTGCCAGATGGGAGGGCTGGGGGCAAAGGGGACGGGATTGAGAAGTGCACATGGGTTGTTACAGAATTGTCACAGGGATGTAAAGTACAGCACAGGGGACATAGTCACTAATATTCTAATAACTATGAACGGTGCAGGTGGGTGAGAGATTTCTCGGGAGGATCGCTTGGTCAGTTACATAATGTGTAGTCACTGGGGTGTACACCTGCAACTAATATAATAATGTATATCAACTGTAATGGAAAAATTGATTTAAAAATGAGAAAACTTTTCATTTTCTTTTACATGGCTTCTGTTCTAGTATCAACAATATCAACTGAGTAAGTTTTAAAGGAGATTACTGCCGTGAAATGCGCCAGGCTCTAAACATCACACACCTTCGACAGGCAAACGCTGCTCCTCAGGACGTCCCGAAGGGAACGCTCAGAAGTGCAGTCCAAGGTCCAGGGTTGAAATTGTGAATTGCTGCATTATTTATGTAAGTGAAACACTTTAATGGTGGAATCTAAACAGCTCTTAAAATCATGATTTCAGACAATTTCAATGACTTAGAAAATACTCTTAATATGACATTAAGTTTTAAAAAGGACATTAA
Organism: Micronycteris hirsuta; assembly: GCA_004026765.1. NCBI lineage: Eukaryota > Metazoa > Chordata > Mammalia > Chiroptera > Phyllostomidae > Micronycteris > Micronycteris hirsuta. Next base: position 64,378 of record PVJI01004286.1, read on the forward strand.
ACTATATTTATAGCTTGACCTCAATGACATAAAAATTTATTTGCACCTTTTAAAAGACTAGAAAGATGCATACACAAATGTCAGCTATCCTGATCAATACTTAAATTATCTTCTTTTTCCTTTTCTGTAATTTCTAAATGTTTTATTATTAACAATTTTATAATACAAGAAACAAATGATGCAAATGTTTATCGCTGGGGCTCAGCAGTCAGCCTCCGGCCCTGGGCTCCGCTGCCGGCTCTGAGGCAGGGGCTGCGGGACGGCCTCACCCACACCACGGCTCTGAGCAGCCAAGAGGGCCTCGGAACCAGGTCCCCAGGCAAGTTTTAGCCAGAGGATGCATGCAATCATTTAAGGTTCTCTATAAATAATGAATTTTTAAATACAGATTTAGTTAGAATACATAAAGAAGGGGAAAAGAGACTAAAAGGAAAGCAAAAGAAAACTAAAAGATGTAAAATGGCTTAAAGTAGGCACTCTGAAGCTAGACCAAAACAAATGAACAAATGAACAAATCCAACAAACCAACCAGACCAGGAATTTGTTAACTAATCAGTAGGGAACTTTACTTTAGAATCAATATTTTCTGCTGAGAGACACAAATCACAAGGAAGGCTTGGATTTGTCTGGAGAGAGGAACTTCTTACCTTAGAGCCCATCTCGCGTGAGGCACTCGGGGAGACAGGACAGCTGCCAGCGGTTCAGCAGGGACTCTATTCTCCGAACATGGACGTGCTGACGGATTTATTGCTACCTGTTATCTGAGGAGGCCGTATGTGCCCTTTGTCCACAAAAATTTAATTGGAACCTCTAACAGGTTCCGTTCAGACCGTAGCTCCCTACGTCAGAGGCAGGAAAGCAGGACTGGAGAGAACAGAGAGAGGAGAAATTTTCCTAAGCAAAGAAGCACTGGGCGGACTGCTTTTCATCTGTGCTTATCTGCCATCGAACTCTTTACCTCTTGCCTGGATCTGAATGCAAGCTGGAGGACGCAATGGAACCAGATTTCAGTTCCTGCCCGTTGCTACAATACTTAGTCAAAGAGGCTCCATGTAGCCTGATTGCTTTTTGGAAAGAAACAAATCTTACAATACCCATAGGACCAAATATATATACATATATAATCTATGCATGCTGTTCTCAGGCCATAAAAACCCAACGTCTACGGCTTCTAAAGTCTCGGATTGTGCATTAGCTTCCCAACACTAGCCCAGGGCCTGGCCCACGGCAGCATTTCTTGGAAGGATGACTGCATGGATGGCTACACAAGAGAGAATGATTCATTGTGGATCTCAGAAATGCACTATAGGTCTATATTTCTCTGATAGTAACCTGATTGGTGTGGCTCAGTTGGTGGGACATCATCCCACAAATCAAAAAGTTGCTGGTTTGATTCCCAGTCAGCGCACATGCCTGGGTTGCAGGTTCAGTCCCTGATGGAGATGCATATGGGAGGCAACTGATGGGTGTTTCTCTCTCACATCGATGTTTCTCTCCCTGTCTTTATCCCTCCCTCTCTTCCCCACTCCTCTCAAAAAAAAAAAAAGTCCGTGGGGTAAAGACCGTAAACAATTTGCCAAAGAGCAAATACAATTAAAGAGCAAGAGTAGCAGCATGAGTTTCCTAATGTGGAACTGGTGGGACCCTCCTAATTGTCTGAATTAACTTGGAAACTTTCAATTTTGGGTTAACAAAGAAAGTATCAAAGGAAGCCTGGAAAGAGAAGTATGGGGAGGAGGCAAGGACATTAGGAGAGTGTATGAGTTTCTAATGGCTGTTATAACAATCACCACAAACTTAATGGCTTAAGAAAAACACAGACTTATTATCTTAAGAGTTCTGCAGGTCAAAGGTCCAAAACAGGTCTTACTGGGCTAAACACCAAGGTGTCTGCAGAGCTGCAACCCTTCTGGAGACTCTAGGACAGACTCAGTTTCCTTGCCTTTTCTAGTTGCTGGAGGCGCCTGCATTTCTTGGCTGGCAGCTCCTTTCCACCTTCAAAGTTATCAGTGTTGTATTAACTCTCTCTCTCCCTTTTAACACTTTCTCTCTCTAACCTGTTGTCTCCCTCCTTCACTGATGTGATTACATTGGGCCTATCCAGATATTACAAGATAATATCTCCATCTCAAAATCCTGAACTCAATCAGACCTGCAAGTAAGATAACATATTCACAGGCTCCAAAATTAGAATGTGAACACCTCCGGTTTGGGTCAGAGGGGTGGGGGCGGATGTTGTTCTGTTTACTGTAGGAGGCACGGAATACCAGCCCTTTTATATACCTTGTGGCCTAAGGCTCTATATGGGTGGCTGGGTGAGGGGGGGTTAGGGCTACAAGATGGAGGAGCTGTATTTAAAAAGTTTCAAGACTCTGGGCATAAGGCAATGGCCTGTTTGGAGTCCAGGTGACACTTCTGTCACCATGCACTCTCTCCTAAGTGCAGCTTTGTTACTCTGAGGGCTTAGGGCAGCCACCAGCAAAGCAAAACTATGTCTAGTAGAGAACACCAGCAGCCGAGGGGCTGGGTAGAGCACCTCCACAAGAAAGAAAAAGCCTTTCTGAGATATTACCAAACTAGGGATGTCCCAAATAATTACGGAACCATGGTTTGGGGGAGCTGAGGGTCTAAGAGAGCAGGTACAGGCTGAGAATCATCAGACTTTGGGCATTAATAGAAACAACAATAATAATGGCCATCATTTATTGAGCACCTATTACATGTCAGGCATGTTTCTAATAGACGAGGTCTGTCCAGAAAGTATCCATCCATGTACTGTGAAAAATAGAGAATTTATTGAAGAAGCTACAAGATGTGAGAAACACTATACATAGGATGATGACACTTCAGTCCCTTTTAAGGAGGCACCTTGGGACCTCAAACAGTTCTGCCAATGCCATAAGCTGTCCCATCGTATTTTCCTGAATCTCATCGATGATCTGAAATCTCTTTCCTTTCAGAGGTGATTTTAGTTTTGAAGTCTCAGGGCACCAAATCTGGGCTGTAGGGGGAGCTGAGTCACCTGGGTGATTTGATGTTTTGTGAAAAAACTCTGCATGAGATGTGATGTATGAGCAGGTGTGTTGTCGTGGTGAAGCTGCCAATCACCAGTTGCCCATAGCTGTGGGCTTCTGAATCATCCGAATAGTTTCTGTGGAGGAACATTCAAGCTTAACGCAAAATTTGATGCAGATTCATTGCTCTACTCGCTCAGTCATTATAAATGTGAAGGCCACACAGGACACATGCTCACTCAATAGCATCAACCACCCCTGCTGACTAGTACAGTGAAGTCGTCATTGTTCACACATGCGCATTCCAATCTACTCTCCTTGGCTGCCAGGTTACATTGATGTTGTGCAAACTGTTCTCATTATATTAACAATGGCTGGGCTTTTTCCAGACAGACCTTTGTATGCATATATTACATATAATAAACATGCATTATATATATATTTCAGTCAACTGTAACCATGCTAGTAATTACAGGTTAGCCAAGCCTGGGTTGGTCTCACAAATGTCTATCACTGTAATAGTCAGAGTTTTGTCTAGTAAACAGAAACAAGCTTGCATGTTCTTGTCTAATTTTTTAATGTAAAAAAACCCCCAATAAAGTTGGTGTGAGTATGGTAAAATGGAAATTCGTACACACTATGAGTAGCTACGCAAGTAGATACACTTTTAGAAAGCAGTTTGGCTTTCTGTCTTTTGACTTTTAAGTCATAAAACATTTATACTTTTTTACTCAGAATTTCACTTCTTAGGAATCTATTCTTTTAAAAAAGCTAAAATATGGGAGGAATATCAGAGGCATAACATTATTATCATAGCAGTTAGGAAAAATTGGAAGCATCTTAAATATCCAATTGTAGAAAAATATTTAAGTATATGGGCTTGAAGAACTGTCATGTTACTATTGAGACAGAGAAAAAAAGATGATTATGAAGACTATACATCAACATGGAAAAAACTGTATATATATACGTACATAGATATTATAACAGCAAGTGAGACGGTAGGATATAAAACTTTACATACATTCATAGCAGCATCATGCACAATAGTCAAAAGATGGAAGCAGCTTCATCAGTATGTTCACCATAGAGATGGATGGATAAACAAAATGTGGCATATGCAAACAGTAGAATTTACTCAGCTTTAACAAGGAAGGAGTTTCTGCCACATGCTGCCACATGGACATAGACAGTTTCGAGGACATGATGCTAAGTGAAATAAGCCAGCAATAAAAAGACAAATACTACATGCTTTCACTTCTATGAGGTATCTAGAGTAAAGCGATCCCTCATCTATCGCAGGAGTTATGGTCCAGAGACCCCCACGATAGGTGAAAATCAGTGAAGTAGCGACATTATATTTATTTTATTATTTGTATAGATTTTAAGGGTTTATAAACCCTCCCCACACTCCTATAAACCTTTCCCACACTCTTATAAACATCTCATATGCTCTTAAACACTTTCTACACTCTTAAACCTATGAAATTTTAACAACATATAAAATTCTATATGGGTACTCACCAGTGAAGTATACTACAACTAGAATGGTGAAGATCATGAATTATGTAGCTGTGCAGTACTGATGGCAATGAAGGTGATGATGATATGAATGTACTGCACAGCCAAGAAGAGCATTCCAGCTCTTCTGAAGGCACCACTTCATCAGGCGCTTCATCAGGTGGTGCAGCATCTTCACCCTGGGCCACAACTTCTATTTCCGCTAAAGGTGTAGGCGTAACTGATCTCTTTGTCTCTTAGTGATGAACATAGTTATGGGGAGTTGCTGGCGCTGCTTTTTCTTCTGAGTGAAAAGGTTTTTATAAACTGACATGCCACTCTCAATTGTGTTTACAAAGTGCAATGAACGAAGCATCTGGGGGTCCCATTCTTCAGCTACTCGCTGAAGTTCTTTGGCCATTCTGACCATGGTCACAAGACGATCAAGTGTTAGGCCAACCTCCTCCTCTTCTCCAGCCCGTAGTTCATCTTGTTCCTCATTCTCTTCTTCACTTGCTGACTTCGTCATCTCCGTCAGGTCTTCGTCCATCAACAGTTGTGAGTGGACATCCTCAGAGGCAGCTTCTCCATGCAGAGAAATGCTCTTGAGTCCAAAGCATCTCTGAAATTTGTCAAACCAGCCCTTGCTGGCACTGAAAGGGGTTGGTCTGGTGGGAGAAGCACTCGACGGTCCTGCTTCTGCATCATCATCTCATCTTCATCCTCGTCACCATCATGAATGTCTGTGCTTTCTGTAAAACTATCATAAAGTTTCTTGGCCTTCATCCAGATGGTGTTGCTATCCAGCGAGATATTCTTCTTCCTGCAGTCATTTATCCACAGGGCCAATGCAAACTCCATCCTTACAATGGCCTTATTGCAGGAAGTGACCACCCTCTTTGCAGTCTTGTTAAAAGTCATTGTTGCTGTAGACCTAATATTCTTCTCGTCTTTCTTTATGTAGTGAACAGTAGATTTGTTGATCCCGTAATGGCGGCCTACAGCCGCGTAGCTTTTGCCTTCCTTTAACATGTCGAGAAGTTCCACCTTTTCTTTGATGGTGAGCATATTCCTCTGGCGCTTGGGTTCACTGCCAGAAGCCTTAGAAGGCACAGAATGTTTGGGTGGCATCGTAGGGCTTGAAATAAATTTAAACTTTGACGAAAATTTCACAAAAACACAACACCGCAGAGCAACACTACGTGCAGCGATCAGACGTCGATGTGAAGTGGACAAGGAGAGATGCTGAATGTATGGGCACAGTGCGGGAGAGCAAACAGACTGAAGCTACGGCCACTGAGCCAATCAGTGCCCAGGATACAGAACACAGTGCTGTGGTTGGTCGCCTTTCATTCCATCAGGCAATAGTGTGTCGTGTACAATCTCACGTTGGCAAACTTGCGCAAGCGGTAGTGATGTACTGCATTTCCATTGTGTACAGTATGGTATTCATCTGCTGATGAAATACATACTGCATTTTATTTAGATTTAATATTCTTTTAATACTAATGTGTTTGAATTAACATTTTTATATTTTGTATATTGTTTTTAAATTTTTAGGCAAAAATAATTAAAATCATAAATGTTTATATAAATACCTATATACCGCAAAATCCTACGATATAGCAAAATCTCTTCAATACAGAATTAGATATATTTAAAAAAAACCCTACAATACAGTGAAGCTGCAGTAAGTGAACCGTGACATAGCGAGGGATGACTGTAATCGAGCTCACAGAAACAGAAAGTGGAATGGTGGTGTCCAGGGTCTGGGGAAGGGAGGAAATGAGGACTTGTTGTTTTATGGGTTTAGAGTTTCAGTTATGAAGCTGAAAAACTTCTGGACATTGGTTGATTGCACAACAATGTGAATATGCTTAGTACTACTGAAATTTACACTTAAAATGGTTACACAATGGATTTCATGTTATATATATTTTACCACAATTAAAAATGTTTTAAAAACTTTAGGTACGTTATAATTATATTACCATAAAAGCTCCATGTACATTGAATGAATACACCTAAATTATGTTAGTTGTTATGCTAAATGGCAACATTATGGGAGATTTTAAAATTTATTATCTAAATTATAGTAGAAAAATTTTTTAAATTAAATTAATTAATTTTTACAGAGAGGGGAAGGGAGGGGGGGAGAGAGGTAGAGACATCGATGCCAGAGAGAAACATCAATCGGTTGCCTCTTATATGTCCCTTGGGGACCAAACCCAGGCATGCATCTTGATTGGGAATTGAACCGTTGACTCTTCACTTTGCGGGATGATGTGCAGCCCACTGAGTCACACTGGTGTATAGACTAGTGGACTCTGAGCCCTTGATAAGGACTAATGATTCCTAGCCAGAGCAGGATGTTGAGAGCAATCGGGACTGCAGTGGAAGTCTGAGGCTCTTTGACTGCGATTCTGTTATTGCTCCAGTGAAAGAGGCTGGCATATAGCATTATCAGACAGACAGCTTTTTCTGCAGACCAGAGATCATATATAAGCTAATTACACTTACTTTGGCTGTGGCTGATAGGGCCTGCCAGAGTAGATGGTCCTGTGACTCTGACCTGGAGGGTGCTTTCGTTTCTCATTGCTTCCTGTTCCTCCTACTGCTCAAATACTTAACCATCCGTTCAGACTTCCTCTTATATCAAGCATATGCCAGTGTTCCAGCCTTGGACTGGAGAGGTTTGTTGCTGTCACAGGCTTCTGAAAATAAGGCCAGGAAGGTGGTACTTAGTGGCTATGATCCACATGGCTTTGTGGACCATGATGGGTGAATTTGTGTCCAAAAAGGTAGGGAATTGCTGGCCATGCTAAAGTGAGGGAAGAGTTTGTTTCAGATGAGGGAAAGCAAGGTGCTTTGAAAACCCAGCTCAAAATAAGCTGGAATCTTATTGAATGATTGCTTTGTAGGGACACCGATAGCAAACTCAGAAATAAATCAGTGGGACTGGGGATTAGGAAAATTCAGCCCTCCTCCACCAACCAGCATCCCTTCACCCCAGTGTTCTTGAGGAGATAGCCCTGCCTATGGAGACAGCGGACTCAGAAATGTTTAAAGTCAAAGCAGATATAGAGTCTGCCCCTGTGAAACTGGATTCCTTATCCTTAGAGGCAGATTCCTTCAAATTCGGTGTGGATTTCCTCCAGCCAGTGCTACCAGAGGGAACCTACAGCTGTTTTATTCTCATGCAGAACTTGGCAGTAGGTTGTCCTGGTAGGACTTGCCCTTGGGGGGCTCTTCTGTGTGTCGCTTCTCATCAGCTACTCAATTATTACCTTTGTGTCCTCAGAACAGACCTAAGCCCTCTGTGCACACTCCTGCCTGTCTTGTCCTTTCTCCCTGCTTTTGACTTCCTTCATCTCTGCTGCCCTGGTGAGATCCCACCATTCTTGGTAGCTCTCTCCTGCTTCTCAGCATGCCTTTTCAAAAACTCTCTCTTACTGTCAAGTTCAGCCTCACCATTGTCCTCTTTGCTTGGTGTGACTCAAGCCTGCTCTGCTCAGGAAAGGCAGCCCCAGCTCTCTCCAATAGTCAGTACCCCCACCTCCTCCCTGTTAGTGCCGCCTCAGAGCCTCCCAGGAGTCGGTCAAGAACAAGACTGGCCAAAAGGCAGAAGCAGAGATAAAACAGTTTATGACACTGTGATGTTTTTCCTAGAATTATAGTTATCTGCTTCTAGACTGGAAGCTACGGTTTTACCCTACTCATCTTTGTATTCCACGCAGCACCTGGCATTTTGCCCCACGCTCAAGTAACTATTGGATGATGATGGTGATGCACATTCTTGCTTCTGAAGCATCACTGGCTGTGGCATTGGAAGCCCTGAGACTTGCACTTTCCCGGAGCCTCATCGCTTAAGAATAGGAGGAAGTGAATTCCATCTTCCATTTGGAATTCAGATCCCTAATCCATCCATCCTTCAGTGTGTGAGCAGAATTCCACTAGCAGAGCTGAGGGTTTTGAAATCCACCGCTGACCCTTGGGATCTTAGGCTCAGCCATGGCTCCTTATTAACCTAAATTCATGGACCAGAGATGGAAAAGTTGCCATCCCACAAACCACTGTGCTAAGTCACAGTGCCTGTGGAGAGAGCCATGGCTTCTAGTGTGGTGTGGAAGACCAGTGGTAAAGTCTCTTAGGACCAAAGGCCATGTTTGTTTGTTTGTTTTTTTAAATAAATATCTTTCTATAAACACCAGGGAACAGAAGAGAAGCACCTGAATTAGCAGGGTTTGGGTCCTGGTTCCGCCCTTCACTGGCTGAGAGAATTGAGACAACTACTTGATTTCTCTGTGCCTCAGTTGCTAACTTACAGAGTTCTTGTGAGAATTCAGTGAGTAAACTAACAATAAGAACCTAGAAGAGGGACACACAGGAGGCACATAATATTGGATTTCATGCATGTATTTATCAGAAAAACAGTAAAGCATGGACTCTATCCTGACTGAACTCCTCCATTCACCGGGGAAATTTCCAAACACTGAGTTCCTTAAAATAAATTCCTCTTCTAAATGCAGCGCCCCCCCCCCACCATGAACTACTTCAGAGCTATTGCTTCTTGCTGATGACGAGAATTTACTGCCTTGCTCAAGATTCATCTAGACACCCAATATTGTTCCTCTAATCCAAATACCCCAAATTCTGTCTAACTGAAAAGATCTGCCTTTCCATGGGGAGAAACCTGACCTCAGCCAATCCTGACTGACCTTTCTCTTACCAGTTACACAATCCAGGATGTCATTCTATGCTATTTTGCATGTTCTCTCTGTCAAATTATGTGTATTAATCTTGTCTCTACAATATAGGTAAAGATGTTGCACAGGCTCAGAGAGAAACTGTCTGCCTGAGGACACAGCTCAGTTCAATGCACTTCCCCGAAGGCAGAAAGACACGCGTCTCAAGTTCTCTCAAGGCTTTTCAGTGCCAACCACCACGTTGAGCTCATCATCAGTGTTCACTCAACAGAAAATGTCATTGGAGCTTTCACTGTACGCTCTAATGAGGACATGATAAGTAAGCCAGAAAATGAGGTCTTTTCTGGCAATGGTCAGATTCAGACACCCAGACAGAGCAGGCACACTGCTGTGAAAACAGTGGGAAAGTGGAGATGATCCCGATCAGGATATACACCTACAATATTTCCCGAAAGTCTCAGATTTCTGGGTCCAGCTTGTGTTGCCTTTGATCCCAGAGAAAGGGCTTCAGGCAGACACCAGGTAAGAGCCCACATCTTGGGCTCTTGTTTCAGAGGATCCGAAGCCTTTGCCTGCCTTACCGTTGCTGTATTTTGCCATGTATAAGGCGCTCCCGTGTATAGTGCACACCCATATTTTTGGCCCAAACTTTCAGGGGAAAAAAAAATCTTTCATTTTAATTGTTTAATTCAATTATTTATTTATATTTAGAAACAAAACCAATTATTGTATTCCAGGGTATTATTTTGCATATGGATATTGTTATTGCTTTCTAGAGTTACACTTTTATCACATAAGCATTAATAAAAGAATTAAAACATAGAGATGGAATTAGTACTACCCATGTATTATGCATATCCTTATTTTTCCCTAAAAATTTTGGGCAAAAAGTTGTGCATTATACACAGCAAAATATGGCAGTTTGTTTTTCCAAAGTTCCCCTAGAAGGGATAGACCAGGTCATCTATAATCATGCTCCATCAGAGGAAATCTCCTGACATATTGTGTACACAGGCCACGAGCCAGAACTGGGCAGCAGCCGTGGAGAAAACAGCCGCCACGAGGTGGTTTCAGATCCAGGTGGGTTAGATCGTCTTCCCAGCCCTGATACTATTTTGCTTCTGGGACTTGAGGGACTCACTTTACTTCTCTGAGCTTCAGTTTGTTCATCTGTGAACAGAAAGTCAAGTCCAGTTGATCCCTAAGGTCTAGTCCAGGTCTAACAATCACAGACCAGTCCTAGAGGCAAAACAATGAGTTCTCATCGAATGCTGGCCCTGTGTCATCTGTCATTACTTTCTCGGACCCAGAGTCCTCCCAGGCCTCTGTAATACAGAACGGTTCGTTTGCCCGATGACATGTTCATTTTACCGCGTTTAACCCACTGCCTGTTAAAATAAAAAGTGCATCATCTTCAACAGAAGCACCTTAATAGTCTTAATTTTATGTCTGATTAAAAAATGTGATTGACGCTCATGAAAAATAAGTTTTGACAAATATAAAGAATACAAAACATCCTGTAAGTCACAGGTAGTCACTGTTAACATCTGTCTATATAGTCCTACCCAATGTTTTCTCTGAGAGTATGTGTACGCACACGGACAATAGAGATTCTACTGGGTGTGCCCTTTCACACAGAAGTTTTTAATACTGCATGTATTGTGAAGTTTTCCCCATGCTTAAAATATTTTTCTGTCTCAGTGTCTGAATAATATTCCACCAGATAGAGGTATTAACATTTATACAAATGATTCCATTTTGTTTGGGACCTTCAGAATGAGAAAGGGCTGTTTTGATCCGGCAACAAAAGGAAGTCTTCGACAAAGGGACCCTGGAGTCTCCAGGACTCTCTTTTCCATGTGGCACTGTGAGACATCGACACAGCTGGCACCTGCGATGGGGACGTCCAGCCACTGGCCTCTTCCTGGGCTCCCAGGTTTAAACATTGGCCAGGCTAGCGCTTAAGGAGCCACTGTTCTGATCATAGGGGGCCCTCTGCTGTTCCCTTTCTTTCCACAACCCATCAGTGATCCTAGTGATGAAGCAAGTAACATGGAATAGAACCAAAGATCTCAGCTTTCAGGAGGTCAAAGTACATTTTTCAGCCTGCGAAGCTCACTCTGAATTAGAAAATAGCCAACACAACAATAAAGAGAGAAATTTATATGTATGTATATATATATTAGCTTCCTCTCCCATCTGATGCTGACATTTTTATATTGATTATATCATGCTGGTTTATGCCTTGCTATGTGGAAATGTAAAGGCCTATTTATTTAATCTGCTGTGGTTTGTCTTCACCATGTTTCCATGATCAGGATGTTCCAGCAGATGAAGAGAAATGCACATTACTTGGGGAAAATTAGGTCACCGGCACGAGCTTTTCCTCCCCTTCCCTTCTCTAATTTTCTTCCGCATTCATCATTTGTAATAAAAGAATGTGGTTGCATTTCTGTCTGAGATGTTGATTTCTGGAAGCCTTCCTTTAAATCCTTGAGAACTATGACATAAAATCTCCCCAACTGACAAATGAAGACTCAGACAGAAGGAAGTGAGGACTGGCCCAAAGTCACAGAGGCTGGTGACTCTGAGTCTCATGTTCTGACCACATTCCCTACTGTTGGGGCCGGACTTGCATTCCTTGGGGATAAAGTAAGGATAGGATTTTAACAAATAATAAGAGGACAATAACCAGAAAACAATCTGAGTAGGGTGAGTATTCCTTAGGAAAAAACCCTCTGTATAAATAAGATTGGTGCAGGATTGTTCACCCTTAAGAAAGGAGTAACACATTTTCATTCATCTAATAGGTATTTATTAAGTACTATGTGCAGGTTATCTTGCTGGATGTTATAGGTAGAAGACACAAGAAAGTTATAAGGTATAGTCTTAATACTGCTTAATACAAACTAGTCAGGAAGATATGTCATTTATCAAAGCTCTTAGAAAAGAGCCTGACACATAGTAATTAATATGTAAATGTTTGCTCAAACAATCCATCAAACCGTATAATAATAATGTTAGTTTAAATATATTTAGCCCTTGCTATGCCAAAAACTTTGCATTAGCCCTGGCTGGTGTAGCTCAGTGGATTGAGCGCGGGCTGGGAACCAAAGGGTCCCGGTTCAATTCCCAGTCACGGCACATGCCTGGGTTGCGGACCGGGTCCCCAGTGAGGGCCATGTGAGAGGCAACCATACAATGCTGTTTCTCTCCCTCTCTGTCTCTCTCCATTCCCCCCTCTCTAAAAAAAAAAAAAAAAAATTAAAAAGAAATAAAATCTTTAAAAAAACCCCAAAAACCAAAAAACAAAAAACTTTGCGTTAATCTTTACATGCATACACGTTTATGAGGAAGGTACTACTATGATCCTTAGTTGGCAAATGAGACTTAGAGAGAATTTTTTTCTCTCTAACAAATATATTTTTGTTCATGGATAACTAAAAAAATCGGGACCTAAACTAACTGTCTGGCTCCAGAGCCTCTTAACCATAGTACTGGTTATTCTACCCCAGTCCCCTAGTCAATGCTCTCTGTGTGAGTGGATGTGACTTTGGATATTTAATGCCCATTTTAGAAGGAAAGAAGAGACCCCCCCCCAAAGAAAACTGCATTCTCAATGATTTATATCACAGCACAGTGTCTTCTGATTTTTATCAATGTATAAAACTGCTTTATGTGATTGCAGTTAGTCTATGCAAGTTTAGCTCTTTCCACTCAGTATTATTTTGTATAAATAATTCCATATATTTAAATTCTACTAGCTATCTATCATATGCATGCCAGTATCCATTAAATATAGAATCCTTATCCAATTTATTATTGTTAGATATTTCACAATGATGAGTAATAGTATTGCCATAACAAGCTATGATCATATTCCTTTGATTAACAATCCGTCCTATTTTGAGATTACCATGTCATATTATCGGATCAAGCATGATGAGCAATTTTATGGTCCCTGGGCCATACCAGAGTGCTCTCCAGAAGAACTGGCCAGTTTACACAGCCAGAAGAAGTGTGTTGGCACACCTCACAGTCCCTAACGCTGCCCCACTTAAACAAGAATCACTTGGTTAGTTTTGCTGACTTCACAGATACGGTAGAACCTCACGGTTGTTTCAGTTTGAATTTCTTTATTATTAGGAAAACAAGTATTTTCTACAATTTCCTGCCTAAATTTCTATGTGTAAAATATTTGTTTTATCCTGTCTTTCTTATAGGTTAAGGAACTACTTTTTGAAAAACTCGAGGAAAAGTGTTTAAATATTAATGCATTAAATATCTCTGAGAAACTCTCATGTTCAATTTCAGTTGACTAATATTTTGAGCTACCTTCACTCTACAAAGATCCATTATAAGACCATTAGAAATTATAAAATAAAAACAATTGTATTTGACTAAGAAGCTGAAGATGGTGCCAAGTAATACAACTGTGAGTATCTGACACTACCAGAAAGAAATATAATTTAACACATGTGTTTCTATAAACAAAGATACCATTTTTCCAGTTACTGAATGCTGCTTAGCTATTTTGTTTTCTTTAAGAGTTTCAGGCTCTTTTGAGAATCTGATAGAAATCTATGGGTTATGTCCATGAAAATGCCCGTATGCATACATTTTTCATAAGGCTTCAGATTTCCATGTGTCCCCAGTGCAAGACCCTTGTTTTACAGCAATCTTGGCTTTATCGCTATCATTTATTCCTTCAAAATACTTCTCCCAACTGCACTCTTCTCTACATCCCCATGCCAACCCCTTCGATTCTATATCAGGTTATAGACAGGGCAGTAGAGGAGAAAAACAGGACAGTCGCCAGCGCTGTCATGACAGTGATGAGCTCGGTGACGGAGGCGGGGCCAGGATGCTCTGCAGGTGGGCGCGAGGAGCGCCATCACTCGCGCCGGAGCCCTCCCTGCTCACCTGGACGTTTCCTAACTGCTCGCTCAATGTCTCTTTGCCTTCTGCCCCAGTCCATGATTTGCCCAATAAACAAGATGTCTTTTTAAAGCCTAATGAGGTCACATTAACCCTTTATAAAACTCTCCAATCACACTGAGAATAAAATTCAACCCCCAGTCCAGAACAGGGGGTTGACCAAGGCCTTACAGACCTGGACCAGCCCTCTCTATTGCTCTCTACTTAGCTAAGTCCTTTCTGCCACCACTTTCCTTCGGACTCAGGACTTCTCCACTTACTTTTCTGTCTACCTCAATCGCACATCTCCTGGACCTTCCCATGACTTTCTTTCTCTCTGCGCTCTAGGTCTCAGATGGCTGAGAGGGGCATTCCCTGACCATACCATCTAAAATCTTCTATCCTGTCACTCTTACCCCTCACCCTGTTTACTACTTTTCATTACACTTGTCTCTACCAGGCATTTGATTAATTTCATTTGTTTTCTGGCTTTTCCCCTCTTGTAAGTGCCTCGAGGACAGGGACTTTGTGTATCTCCAGTACACATAATTAGCTGTTCAAATATTTGTGCAATAAATGTTAAGGTTAATACTTTGCATATGTGCTACAGACCAGGACTAATTCCTGCTCACAGAGTAAAAAGTTAAAGAAAAGTTTTTAAAAAGTAAACATCTTGAGCCCTGGCCAGGCTGGTTAGAGCCTCGTCCTGATATGCCACGGTTGGGGGTTTGATCCCTGGTCAGGGAACATACTAGAATCAGTGAATGCGTAACTAAGTGGAACAACAAAACAACATTTTTCTCTCTCAAATCAATAAATAAAAATTTTAAAAAGTAAACCTTTTGAATTACTCCTAAAATTAAAAGATAAAAGGTGTAATGATAGCTAACAGTCTGATATTATCTGAAATTTACCATTAGTGTGAAAAATTAGCACGAGAAGGACAGATTTATAATTTTTATAGAAAAGATGTCATACATTGTATTTGAAAAAATATCAGTGCAAATACGTTAAAAGATTGAAAAACCATACGTAATTAAAAGTAGAAATATTTGTCATATACACTCATATAATATATAGAATTTTTCTAAGTATAGGTTAAGTTTCTAACAATGAAATATTTCAGTCGGATACCACCAAATTGCTCTTCTAGATGGCACACCAATTATACTTTTAGCAATAATATGTGAAAATTCTTGTGTCCTTAATCTCTTGACAACTTTGGACATTGGTTAAAAATTGTATGAATCTCCTGAATCAAAACAAAATGTTTTTGACTTCTTTTGTCTTCCTTGTCTTTAATTATAAGATATACCCAGTGATGTTCAATCTCACTCAAAATTGAGGAATACTTGCATCAGTGGTGTGGTTCAAAAGTGTGAGATGCACCTAAGATAGACTTTATGTAACTGAGTAATTCTCACTTCATCTGTAATATGCCACATTTCAAACCCTAACATTTTCATCCACACAAAAACTTTATTGGTCCTCATTAAGCATCTATCTTCCCCTTGTAACATAATGGTCTTCTCATGGCCAAGCACAGTGGATACCTGGAGTGCTCCTGTTACTTGCCTTCCGTTTGGTTTTTGGCATTATACAATAACCCCTCGATATCTTCTCTTCTTTTTGCTTCTAGGATGTGTGGTCTGGGTTCTCAGTAACTCTAGTATCAGTCCGAGTTTGATTTCAGTGTGCTCTTCTTTTGTTCATACCCTAATCTTAGTCATCTCTAAAAGTTGATCTTTTGCAGTTTCCCACAACACACACACACACTCTCTTTTTTAATCTCTTTTATTTCCATATCACCAACATTAAGATGACATAAATTTTGATCTCAGTTCAGCCCAGATGTCGTCTCCTGAGCTATTTATCTATAGAGTCCAGTAGAAATCTGATGTTGAATATTCCACAGGAAGCTTAACAGACCCCCAAATAATTAGCTTCTCTCTTTTCCTCCTCCACCACCAGCAAAGTTCACCACTTCCTTCACCATAATCCCTCAGCCACTCAGCCCCCAAGCCTGGGCTGTCACCTCACACAGCCAGCTGCTTATTCTAGCAAGTTCTGACTCTTAGTTTTCAAATACATTCCACTTTGTTCTTCACACTGCTACCACCACCTTAAAACAGTCCAATATATGGTTTCTGAATGAGAGATGAGTGAATGAATTGAACAGGAAGATAGTCAAGTAGAAGAAACGATGGCACATAGCACCCTATTTTAACAATCACCAGAATAGGTTTTATTAAAACATACTTTAAATATTATATTTTACTGATTATGCTCTTAACAGCTGTCCCAATTTTTCTGCCTTGCCTGCCCTCCCCCACCCCCCTCAGGCAATCCCCACACCATTGTTCATGTCCATGGGTCGTGCGTTTAAGTTCTTCGGCTACTTTATTTGGCTATTCTCTAACTACCTATTTGTACTTCTTCATTGCTTTTCTTTCTCAAAGTGTGTTTTTAGACCTTGAGTTCATTCAATGTCATGAAGTGCCATTATAAGGTGGACATCACTCGACCTTTTCTTGTATGTGCTTGCCTTCCTCCCCCTGCGTCCATTTCCCCCACTCCCTCCCTTACGTACGTCCCTTTTCCCTCATTTCCTCTCGTTCTCCCTCAAATGTGTTGCTTTTCTCTCTGGATCCCTCTTTCGCTTCAGCTTCACAGTCCCCAGCCACGGTCCTCCCTCCCTCCCAGCACGCTGGTCAGCTCCTTGCGGCTGGCGCGCAGGCTCCATCCCGCCCACGCGGATGCCGAGTCACGAGGAAGCCAGCGGAGAACGGCGAAGGGGGCGGGGCGAGGCCGAGGCACCGCAGCGCGCAGGGGCGGAGCCGGGTGCGCGGGCTGCCCCTGCTATATCTACGCCTGCGCGGCGCTGCTGCGGGGCCAGTCGGGACGGAGGAGACAAGATGGCGCTGCGGGCGATGCGGGGGATCGTGAACGGGGCCGCACCCGAGCTACCCGTGTCCACCAGTGGGCCAGTGGTGGGGTCTCGGGAGCAGGCGCTGGCAGTGAGCCGGAACTACCTCTCCCAGCCTCGTCTCAGTGAGTATCAGAGGGCAAGATGGATCCTGTCTTGGCTTTTTAGCCCAGCCCCTTGCTCCTACTCACCTGCTTAGCCAGCGGCTTGAGGGGTGGGGGATGAATTATTTATTTATGCCTTTCGCGTCCCCCTTATCCTCACTCACAGGCTTCTCTCTAGAAGGAGAGTGGAGTGTACCTTATATTTCCGTGAGGGAAAGAGCACGAGCGGGAACTTTCCTGGGGTTGGTGGGCTCCTGCCCTCTCCAACTTCCCTCGGCCGGAGCGTTCTCAGGCACTAGCTTCCTGCTCCTTCCTCGGGAAGGCCTCTTCCTGTCACTCCACTCATCATCTTCGCCTGACCTCATTTGGATATTTAGTGGTCGAGGGAACGGCCCCTCCCTATCTGCTCTCACTGGCTTGGACCTCAGGGCAGCTCCTGCCGCGGGCGAAGGTGTAAGTGCCGTCGCTGACGTGGTCGGGCCTTTCGGGGATGGAGGTCGGCCCGTAGGCAGAGGGAGATGTTGGGTGGAGGAGCTGCTCCACAGCAGGACACCTAGATATCACGGAACGCTAGAGCTGAAAAGTACCCCGCAGGTTATCTAGTCTAACCCTCTCATTTTACAGTGAGGAGCCTAAGGTTCCTGGAGGAACAACACTTGCCAGGCTTTAGACATCTCCTCAATGGCAGAGCAGGAACTAAAATTCCATGTCTCTTAATTCTTGCCGGGCCTTTTTCTACCATTGCCTGTTTATTTACTGACCAGTTAACCTAACTTGGGGAAACCAAGCATCTTTGCTCACATAGCATGATTTATGCAAAGCATATGTATAGAATATTTAAGTGTTGTGATTATAAAAAGGCCTTTAAAAACCAGGTTTAAGTGAACTGCTCAAGAAATGGCTCTTTATTACGAAACAGTACAGTTGTGTAGCATCAGACCTCTTCACAGCTTTCTTAGGAACTGGGGATGAGTCCTGGAAGTAGACTCAAAACTTGGGAAAGCACCTGATGTTTCCCCAGGTGGCAGGACTATATTTGTACTGGTTAATTGCCACAGTGCCTCTTTGTGGGTGGCTCATTGGTTAAAAAGAATTTCAGATAAAGGGTTTCTCTTCTGCCTGACTAATCCCATCCTGATCTGTCACCGGGTCATGTGACAGCACTGCAGGGCGAGGAGAGGAAAACACACTTGGTTCTGCGGTTTGTGGAGAGGTTTGTGGAGACGTGCTTTTTACACTGGGAATTATCTGAATTAGAGAATGCTTATTGGGGGGTTTTATAAGCTGATAGAAATGTTTCAAGAAATTGACAGATGTTGCATTTTATGTTGACTTTAACAGTAAATTTATACCTAACAATTATGAATTCACTTGTGAATTGCTTTGGATAGAACAGATAGACATTAGTGGTGTTTCTAAGAAAAGATTGTAAGGTTGCAGTAGTCAGTTTTCAGTAATGATTCATTCAATGTCAATTCAGAGAGTATCAACTGAAATAACATTTTTTAGAGAGATCTCCATGGTTAAGGTTGTAAACCCTTAAGGGAGGTGAGTATGATATCTCTGTGTGCCTAGCCAGTGACTAAAGAACTTCCGTAGATGAGATTCCTTCTGACAGAATTGTTGCAACATAATGCTTAAAACTGAACCTTTAGAGGTCAGGAATCCTTTCTGTATACGCAGCACCTCCCACATTGCTTGACACACAGAAGTACTGTGTCTTATAATTTGTTGTATAACTTGCATTTAAACCCCTTGTTCTAACAGTTTAGACGATAGATTCTTAACGTGAATGGAATCAGAGTAGGGAGTTGGCATACTTGCTTGAGTTGAGTTCCCCTTTGTCAAGTTACTCTGAAAGGCATACATGATGTCATACGTAGGCTAACAGCTAACTGCATTTGCAGAATATAATTTTTTTTCCTGCATTGCCAAATTCTTGATTCTAGTTAACAGTGTTAATTGCTTGTGAATAAATATTGATCAACCTCTTAATTTTTCTAATTAAAGATTGATGATACCATCTTAGGTGGTATTGTGGCAGTTATTTAATGTGTGCTGTTTGAATGAAGGAATGGAGTAACATCGGCAGTTCACTGTACCGAATGGATCCTGTTTTAAAACAACTTCAGGATTATGGGCCTGTTAAGAACTGGAAAACGGGATGTGCAAGCTTAATAAATCTTGAGCACTTTACTAGAATTCCTAAAGTCACAAGGAAAGAAAACTTGATTTTCTTTTAAACTTTGAGCAAGGTTCAGTAATATACATAGAGCTTTGGACACTATACATTTTGAATTAGATAATCTCCATCGTTCTTGAGACCCTAGGTTAACTAATCTTATGTTTTTTACATTAGATAGCAGAGCTAGCTCCAGAAAAGTCAATAAAGGGATCATTGGCCTGCCATTTTCTAGAACCTCTCCCTCGGTGCCCACTGCTCCCAGTGCCCCCCACTCAGGGTGTGGGTATCTACTCTTCTTACTCTTCTTGCACAACGGAAGATGATTGCTCTGGGTTTTTGTTTTGTTAATGAGGCGGAGGCTGAAGACTAGATCTCTTGTGCAATGGCTGCCAAGTTTTCTCTTTAAAAATTTCACAATCATTAAATGGCGTTAGTAGTGTTGAACAATCATATCCTGCAGGAGGAAGAGGATGTCATCTGACAAGATACATGCTCCTTAAAAACCTTTGTAGATTTTGGTTTTGAATGTTACTCCATAAATATGTATTGTCTGCTTGGTAGTTCAGGATCAGAGATGTGACTTGTTGGTTGTAGAGTGTGTTGGCATATAATGTAAACACGTGTCTGGTGTGTTGTCACAAGTGCTGGTCATCCCCCGCAGATCCAAGTTCTCGTTCACTTGGAACATTTCAAGAGAGGAATGGTCATTTCGGTAAATAGAAGTGTTCATATAATCGTGAATAGTTTTTTAGTTTTCTGAAGAGTAGCTTAGTGCCTTTGGCAGCCTTACTCTAAACTGTTATCTCAGCTTTGGGCTGTTAATGGTAATGGTGAGGAAGGCTGGATAAATATCCTGAGAGATAAAAGGTGGTGTTTGATAACATCTTCCCTGCTAGTTTTTTTCTTTGCAGATAGTTTTATTATTACGGAAAAAAGCTATAGTTTGTACATAAACTGTCTCTAGTATATACCCATACGTAGTCCCCAGTGCTCGGAACTGTGCCACCCCCATATTTCTTAATTATACTGGAGACTGTGTTCAGAAATATTGTAGTTTCATAGGGTACCAACTTGAGAATGAGGGGAAAACAGCTCCGAAAACAAACAAAACCACTGCTCATCCTGGCTTTCCTATTTGGCAACAGACTTCTCAGAGCCTTGGAGCCTTAGTTTAAGTGTAGAATGGATGTATCAGCCTTGCCACCTCCCAGCATCATGGGGAACTGAAATAAAATAACCTCTCTAAAGATGCTCTGCAAAAGTGTGGTGCACTCTCCAAATTTTTGTTTGGTAGTGCTTTTTTATTTAGTTTGGGTTACAACACTTAATAGGTTAGTTTGTGTATGTCAGTTTAATTTAAAGCAAGCATGTTGCTTAACCTCTGATTTGTATCTGAAGTAGTCTCCTCCTGTTTTTCATGTTTTTCAATGAGGCAAAACTGCTGAAGCATCTCCATTAGCGTCTTTCCACTAGGTAAACTCTCCAGTTGCTACACTCCATTGAAGAAAGATAGTTTTGCAGCAATGACAAGTGCGGACACAAAGGGAATCATTGTCCTGTGCATTAAATAGTCAAAATAACTTATTTCTTCGTACTAAACACACAGACCCATGACATTATTTTGAGTGGTATAGCTATGGACAGTTACGAGTGTGCCAGACGACAAACCGACTGGTGCAGTGTTAGCGTTTGGGCTGCGGTGCGGAGTTCAAGAACCAGTGGCTCTGGAGCCCGACTCTGTAAGTGCAGGTCCTCGGGCACGTTACTGAATTTCTGAGAATCAGTTTCTCTTCTAAAACTTGGGGTGACACTAGTTAACTCACAGACCAGTTATGGAGATCAAATAAGGATTTGTGACAAGTACTTATGAAATGTGTATTGATAGTATTGATGTTAATGAATTCAAATAGTTACTTACTGGCTTTTTCAAAGGCTACCTAGGCTGTAACCTACAGCCTAGGGAATAATCAGTAATATTGTGCCAGGTGGGTATTGGAGGTATCAGGGGAACACTTTGCAAAGTACATGATTGTCTATTGTCTAACCACTGTGCCGTACACCTGAGACTAATACAGAGTAATGTTGAATGTAAACTGTAATTGAACAATAAAATTTATATTAAAATATTTTTAAAGGCTGCATATTTTGTGGCAAATTTAGAGACTGCTTTTGATGCAGTAGAACCTTGCCTTGTGTAGAAGTCAGCTTTATTCACCACTTCTGGGAAAAGCAATGACTAGTGTTTCTTTTTCTTGGTCATGCTTTTGCTCGTGACTGGCAAAACTTTATAGTTTTGAATGCCCTGGATTTAAGCATGAGATTCTGAAATGCTATTGTAGAGGTTAGGCCTTCAGAGGGGTGCAAATCTTTTCTAAAACGTAAGGAGGCTTTTAGAACCTGAAGGGTTTTATTGATGCTACTTTGCCTATAATTCACCCTTCCTTCCATTCCCAGCTGTTCCGGTAAAAGTTTTGGAAAGGTTTTTGCCTCTGTATTTTTAAGCACCATGTTCTAAGAAAACTTGTTTCTAATGTAGCCCACTTTGCATTTCCACATAGCAATTTTAGGAAGTCATTGTTAGAATGTTTGGACTCTTAAAATGAGAACAATGAATCATTTTTAGGGGTAGGAATTATTTTTAAAAATATTAGGTTATTTTCAAACAATGGAGTGGATTTTCATAAAAGTTGTAGAAAATATGACAATTGGGGTCTTTCTAATAATTTTTGAGGAATGGCTCGTTCTTACCATCCGTTCAAGTAACTTAACTTTCTAAGTTTGTGACTTGCCCTTTGTCTGTAGTTAAAAACGAAAGTCATTGTGGGGCCTCTGATGAGAGAGTTAAATTCATTTTTGTATCCTGGGTCCTTAAAACATCGTGGTAAGGATTCGGATGCGTGTGGGTAGATTATGAAAAGTTGTCCAGGCACAGCCGTACTTAATACATTCAACAGAAAGCGTGGTAACGGTTCGAGGGCTCCACATTGTAACGGGTGTGATTGAGTGGAGAGGGGTTTTCGCGTGATCCCAGGGAGATGGTTGAGGCTGTTGTCCTGTTTGACTAAAGTTGACTCTTCTGCTTTTTTCCAGCTTACAAGACAGTATCTGGAGTCAATGGTCCACTCGTGATCTTAGATCATGTTAAGGTAATACACCGCCATTGTCGTGTAACCATTTACGACGTTAAAAATGGGGCATTAAGCCCTCTTTACACACACTTTAAATTTTATGTCAGGATTTTTTGGCCATCTCTTGGTCTGGATGTCAGTGCTGTACAGGAGACAAGTTTGAGGTCGAAAGTCAGAAGACTGGATTCTGGTACTGGATCTCCTGTGGATTCTGTTAGTGACCCAGGGTCCCTTGTCTGCAGAATTAAAAAAAAAATTGTCACTCCTATCTCACATGTCTGCTAGGGAAAAAACCATAATATTTATGAGTATATTTTATAACCTGTAGAATGTTAAATAGATATATGGTATCATAGCTCTCCTCATAGACTGCCATGTGTTATAACTACTTGTTACATTTTTTTGTCTTCTCTCTCTACTAGAATTTTAAGGTCTATGAATGAATAAACAATGCAACTTTTTATCTTTGAGGGCTTGACACTGGTTATTCAGATATTGAATGAATAAACACAGATGATCTCAACAGACACTAAACCCCTAAAGCAAAGTATAGTTTCTGCTTTTTCAGTTTGTTTTACTTTAGCTGCATGTTGTTGTAGCCACACATGTATCTGAAAATTATAAACACATTAGTATTAGCTTGGAAAAAGAGGCATAGAATGTAGTCTGTAGTCGAATATCCTGGGCGAAGTCTGCCCGAGTTCTGTGATAAATATCTCTGGAGAAAATAATTTCTCTAATATGCTCTCCAGAACAGTAATTCTCCGTCGGCTGTCATGGTGGATTAGGGCGGAGGGCACACAGGTACCTGTTTGTTGAGGAAAGTAATGGTAGAAGTGTGTTGGCATGTGGCCTTTCTGGAAGCAGAAGATAAATGGAAAAATATCTCTTAAAAGAAAGGGCAGAGTACATTGTCTCTTCAGCTTTATCCCTGAGATGATGATTTTGTGCATAACAAGGAACCTGTACAAATGAATCTTGAGGTCAGCACAGCAAGTACACCCCTGGCCACAGTTTCATGCTAGTCTGCAGTTTGATTCACAGCCGCAGTGTGTAGCGTTCCAGTTGTCCAAGGGTTAGGCAGATGCCAGTATGCTTTATGAAAGAGCCATCGCTTCTATTTTTTAAGGAAATATAGTAAGCTTTATTTGTGTCTTTATCTTTTTCTTCTATATTCTTTAATAGATAAAGTTTTGGGCTGATTATTAAAATGTGAAACTTTTATATTAGTAAATATATTATTGAAAAGTTTAAAAATATTCATTCATGTTTCCACTGTGTCAAGTGCTGAACTGAGCACAGAAATATGACGGTGAACAGTGGGCGTGGCCTCTCCCCCAGTGAGCGCCGCCAGTGGGGAAGCAGGTACAACACAGGCACAGAAATGTCTGATTATTTAGTGCCATCAGGGGCAAGTGCAGGATGCTATGAGAGTCAATAATGGGAACAGCTTAGAAAACGTCTTTGCGGAAGTAATTTTAAGAGAGCTAAGAAAGTTTCATTGAATGGGGTATATAGCTCCAGCTGAGGAAGAGCTGGTAAATTTTATGTAGTTTTAAAAATGGCTTTATACCACCAGATTTAGAGTGATTGTTTTGTTTTTAGTTCTTGGCTTTTGTTTTTCATTTAAAGCATACACATAGGATGAAGGAACAGATACTGGGACACAGATCGCATCAGAATAGAGGGAAAGGGGGGCTGCTACCCAGCGCATCTCGGTGAAGCGAGCACACCTGTGTTTCCCACACTAGACAAAGGGTGGCTCAGGAAAAGAAAATTATAGCTACTTTCACTTACAAACACAGGGTCCAAAATTCTTAATAAAATATGCTCATGTATGGATATTAGCAAAAATAACTATTGAAAAACACAATTATGATAATTTAGAGTTTATCCCAGTATACAAACTTTCTAATACTTGATATTAGAAAACATATCAGTGTAATTCAGCTCATTCACGGATTAAACTAGAAAAAGCTTAAGCTTTTCTCAATAAATACAGAAAAAGTAGCTGATAAAGTTACTCATTTTTAAAAAAGTCTTGGAAATAAGGACTAGATCAAACTTTTAACCTCTTAACGGATACCCACCACAGCCACCAGCAAACAGCACACTTAAGGAGAAACTGTGAAACATTTCCATTTGCATCAGGAGCAAGGCGAGGAGTCCTGTTGTGCCCACCACTCTCCATCCTCGCGCTCAGAACCTAGCTGACCTGGGGGAAAAGAAATTAGGGAGTCAAGGGACCAGGAAGAAAAAGGCACAGCTAGTTGTCATTTCTTGGTGATATGAACCGGACAGAAAACCCAAATCATTCAGTGGACAAACTGAGAAACAAGGTGTAAAGCAGAGTTGCTGGATGCAAGATCAGTCTACGGAAATCAGTAGTATTCTGTGTGCCAGCTTAACTAATTATAATAATTAGTACCTATTCACAGAAGACGATAAAACTGTTTAAAGACATAAAACTTAAAGTAAGCGTAGATTCTGTGTTCATGAACAACAGACTGGAAAAGTGTTGGTTTTCCCCAGGTAACGTCAGTTAGAGGTACAGTGACGAGGAGTGAAGATTTGGGGCAGGAGTAAGCAGGTGTGTCAGTGGGAAGACTGAGAACGCTCCTTACGTGTGAGAATCGGGCATGGTCCATGGTGGAGGCTACCATGCAAGTCAGTGGGGACGTTTTGTGCCACTCAGTAAATATTATCAGGGCATTTGGCTTCCAGTATTAAAGAGAATAAAAATGAGAAAAGTAAAGTTACTTACCCAAAGTAAATCCAGGTGGATTAAACACCTGAACACGAAAAACCTATTTTAGAAGATAGTGAAAAAGACCGTTTTAATGACTTCAGTTTGGAAAGTTTTCTCCACAGGACACAAAAGGCACAAATGATAAAGGACAACAAGTTACTTTATTACATAAAAAGTTTTAAAACTTCAAGTGATAAGATACTATAAACAAATTTAAAAGACAAGAAACAGACTGGGAGCAGGTATTTGCAAAAAAGTTAGTATCCAGAATCTACAAAACTCCTAAAAATAAAGAGCAGGTTCCATTGAAAAGTGAGAAGAAGAGATTAACGAGCCAGTCGTAGGAGATGAAGTCTTGCGTTGTCTGTGGGTATGAAAGATGCCCAGTATTAGTAGAATTGAAAATACAAAGTGGAAAGATGCTATTTTTTACTTCACCAAGTGGTAAAAATTAATGTTCAATAATAGTTATATAAGCTGGCAGAGATGGAGGGGAAGATACTTCTGTGTACCGGTGGGGAGAGCGAGAGTCACTAGTTGGTTTGGAGAGCGGTCGGCAGGACAGGGCGCCGCCTGCGAGGAGCACGCGTGGCAGTGTTCGCGCAGCGTGTTCGCGGCAGTGTGTGTTTGGGACGGCCTTGAACTCCACTGGCAGAACAGCTGAATGAAGTGTGGTGTCGTTGGATTTTATTTTCACTACATCTGTTCTAACATTAATTTTAAGATGCCCATATGTTCACATGTTAGTGTGGCCAAAATCAAGTTACAGTCAATTGTCCGTCATAGTTTAATTGGCAGATGCTTGCCTTCACATCACACAAAATAGTGGTGCATTTTCTAGTAGGTTATGTTGATAAAATAAGGTAAATATTACATGGCAGATCCAAAACATAAGGTCAAATGAAATAAAAAGTTGCAGGATGATATTTTTAGTGTGTTGCCATTTATATAAATAAAACCACACTATATTTTTGGAAACATGCATTTAAAATGTTAAGAATGGATTAAAGGACTACATATCTGGTTAGGAGCTTTAGACTGGGGTGGTATTTGTTTATTATAATAGTCATTATTTTATTATCTAGCTGCATTCTGTCCTGCCCCCAAAACACACAGGTGATCACGCACAGCAGACTTGAGTTCTGAGTGGGGGGGGGGAGCGCAGTTGTTTCTGAGTTCTGTACCTTTCTATAGTCTCAGAGCTTCATACACAGAAGGAGAAATTTTAATTACTGCGTTTTCATGGATTTAAGACCCTTCCCTCTGCACCTTATGCTGGTTTGCTAGTGTATGTACCAGTGAGGAGCATTTGAAGGACTTGAACTACTTGAGGATGTCGTAAGCTTGAGGGTGTACCTTTGTATGCGAGGGAGGTGGCGGGGTTGCACATGGATACACGCTGAGCGAGAGAGTGTGTGGAGTGTTTGGGGAAGTTTTTAACCCTGACCCTAAATCTAACTTTAACCTCTAACACTGTAGTTACTGATTTTTTATTTTTTCCTAGTTTCCCAGATATGCTGAGATTGTTCACTTGACATTACCAGATGGCACAAAGAGAAGTGGGCAGGTTCTAGAAGTTAGTGGTTCCAAAGCAGTGGTTCAGGTAAGCATCATTTTCAAACCCTGGCCATCTGTACTTTTTCCTAATCACAGAAATATAAGGAATATTGGGTGTTCTTTCTCGTCATCATTGAATAAGTGTATCTTTAGAGACTGATTACTGGCTGTGGGGGAAATTATTTTTGCATGTTTTTGTGCCAAATGTCAACCACTTACCTCCATTGTAGCCTAATAGCTCTACTGGTAAGGTGGCTTTATTTATTTTTTTTTAATGGTTAAAATGAAGCAGATAATCATGTAGAAGGAGAGATGAAAAGCAGAGTTTACAGCTTATGGGATGAAACCAAAACGAGATCTGAGTCAGCTTCTTTAAATTGTGTCCTGTAACTCCTAACTTTTAATGTCACCAATTATGGGAAATGCCAGTTTTCTCAAATA
Organism: Micronycteris hirsuta; assembly: GCA_004026765.1. Lineage (NCBI taxonomy): Eukaryota > Metazoa > Chordata > Mammalia > Chiroptera > Phyllostomidae > Micronycteris > Micronycteris hirsuta. The sequence goes on from PVJI01004286.1 coordinate 91,605, forward strand.
ACACATTTCCCCCCCAAAAGTAATCTAGAGCAAGTATCAGCAACATTCCTGTAAAGGGCTTTGTGCAGCCACCTAAGGTCTCTGAGGCATTTTTTTTTCCTTTCTTTTTTTAAAAATTCTTTAAAAATACAGAAAACATTTTTAGCTTGCTTATAGAATTTGATGTCCTACAGGCATGACCCTTGTCGAGAGATTGTGTTCATGATATTAAAAATGGTGTACATTTGTGTGCAATACTTGACTTTATAAGGGCTGACAAAATTTAAATGCTTATGATTTAAATTTCTTTTACGCTTCTGATGACTTCTCTTTCTCGGTAGGTATTTGAAGGAACTTCAGGTATCGATGCCAAGAAAACATCCTGTGAGTTTACTGGGGATATTCTCCGAACACCCGTGTCTGAGGACATGCTGGGTAAATTGATACTATTACTCCTTCTGGGCAGAGATCTGCTTCCTTTTCAACATGTTTCCATAAAGTCTTTTAAAAAATGATGAATATTGGTGTCCTTGTCCACTCGGTACTGTCTCACTGTTTTACAGGTCGGGTATTCAATGGATCAGGAAAACCCATTGACAGAGGTCCGGCTGTCCTGGCTGAAGACTTCCTTGACATCATGGGTAAGGACAGTCAGTGGGTTGCTGTGTTTGGGGGAAATGGCCTACATCCGTCTAGCTTATACCTCGGCCACACAGAGAGTGATTTTTGTGATACTTTAAACTAATAACCAACATGTTCCATAATTAATTATTTTATTTATTATTTAATATCTTTATTTTTCCTAGAGATCATCCTTAAATTTTATATAAAATATTTTAAGATAACACTAAGGTATACCTGAAATGTAAATAGTAAAGCCATGGCTTTGAAATGAGGACTCCTCTCTTATTTACTACACCTTTATCCACTTTAGGAACTCGAGTTCTACTACCATATATTTCTTTGGTCTCTGCAAGACTAGTGGAAAAAATTATTTAATCACTTCAGAAATAACTGCTATTTTAAGAGTAGAAAGAAATGCTTTATATGGTTTTAATCTTCATGTACAGACGTGAAAATTTTCCCTTTTTGAACTGCATCAGGCCAGCCGATCAATCCTCAGTGTCGAATCTACCCGGAGGAGATGATTCAGACGGGCATCTCGGCCATCGATGGCATGAACAGCATTGCCCGGGGGCAGAAAATCCCCATCTTCTCTGCTGCTGGCTTGCCGCACAATGAGGTGAGAGCTGGACCTGTTTGGGGCGCAGTTTAGTGAAGAAGAGTTTCTAAATGTGCCACATTAATGGGAAACCAAAGCGTTTTCAGCACTAATCCCCACTGTTCCTGTTCGTGCAATCCATTACATCGAACCTTCATCCACGCGTAATGGCTGTCTTCTGGGTTACTCTTAGGGAGCTTTGCAAAAAGTACAAAATAGTTTTGTTGGGTGAAGTCCTTTAAAACTTCCCAATTTCCTCTGTAAGTGCAATTTCAGAAAGTTCAGGATGAAAGCTGTTCTGTGGCAGGTGTGTCGTTTTAGATCTCAGCCTCGTGCTTTGTGCCCGTCAGATCGCGGCACAGATCTGCCGCCAGGCTGGTCTGGTGAAGAAGTCCAAAGACGTGGTGGACTACAGTGAGGAAAACTTCGCAATCGTATTTGCTGCTATGGGTGTAAGTAAAACTACTTTCTGGTTTAATGTGAAATATAAAATCAATTGCTTATGTTTTAGAACAGTGTAGAAAATTCCTGTGTGTCATTGAATTTCTCCATAGAGAAGTTGCAACTTGGCATTTTGGACAAACTAAGGATTAAAATTTGGCACTTGACTATAAAATGTAAGAATAATTCTGTTTGTGCCTAAAGCAGGCTGTTTACGTTGTTGGCTTCTGTGAAAATTTTTTGAGCACTTGAAACTTTAAACAGAAGAACAGTGGAGATCTATTGCTAGGCCTTCATCAGAAACACGTGTTGAGGATTTTTCTTCTGCTAGCACTGATGAAGTCATTACTATTTAGGTAAACATGGAAACCGCCCGGTTCTTCAAGTCCGACTTTGAAGAAAATGGCTCCATGGACAATGTCTGCCTCTTTTTGAACTTGGCTAATGACCCTACGTAAGTAAAGAGAGCTATTCCTTTCTGTTCACCCAGGCTTCAGGTCAAAAATAGGACTGAGAGTAGGGAGGTAAAATGTTAAAATAATGACAGCAACATGGGCTTAAGAATGATATAACTCTTTAAATTCCAGTCCTACTTCTTGGTAGTTGTTTGGCTTTGAGCAAATCACTTAAGCTCTGGAGCTCAGTTTTCTCTTCCAGAAAAAGTGACAAATAGCGCTTGACTCACAGGCTCGCTGTGCCTGTTGACTGAGGTAATGCATCCGCGTTACCCAGTGCAGTGTCTGCGCTCAGCGGTCCTCCCCTCTCACCTGAGAACCCTGGCCCCTGCTCCTCTTTGTTTTTCTCTTCTCTGTTTGGAGAACTGTATAGTTCTGAGAAGTTATTTATAAAATAAGTTAACTTTGTAAAAGATAAGTTTTATTATGTAAATACTTAAAATAACTCTGCCTTATTTAAGAACTTTTAAAGTAATAATTGCTTTACCCTCCTCAGTTTACTTAAAGCTTTTAGAGGGAGACTATGCTATTATTTCCAGAATCTCATTTTCTTTTGTTTTTGGCCTGTTTGTTTGAATGACTCAGGACTTAATGTTCCATTTCAGTATTGAACGAATTATCACTCCTCGCTTGGCTCTCACCACAGCTGAATTTCTGGCCTATCAGTGTGAGAAACATGTATTGGTTATCCTAACAGACATGAGTTCTTACGCTGAAGCGCTTCGAGAGGTAACTTTTCTCTTCATTGAAATGGCTTCATTTTCAGGGTAATCTTGTCTCTGTAAGTTTTTACTTTCTTTAATTGTGTTTTTAAAACTTCATTGCTCATATATTACTAGAATATCTTAATTAATCAGAAAGGAGAATCCAGCTTGTTTTGTGTCACTTTAGTTGAAACGATTAGAAGAGGTTTAAGCTCTTGGCCTGTTTACCATACTGCCACTGTCTCCTTGGATTAAGACTCGATTCTGAAATAGAGTGAATGAGAACTGTTGCAAGCTGTTGATTCAGTTACTCTCCCAGAAAGTTCTGTCTGTGTCCAGACTGTCCATTTTTAACCTTTTACCAAATTTCGTTTTTAACAACATCAATGAAAGTAAAGGCCACGTTCCGGCAGCGCCCTTCCAGCACCTTTTCCTTCGGAAAACTCAGTGTTTACGTAGGAACAACATCAGGATTCCAGAATTACCACCCAGAAGTTTAGGGTGTTTTTTCTAATGCAAGTTACTGAAATTTTGAGTAAGTTACTCTTTTAAGCACGTAAAAAGGGAAAAGACTTCTGAAGAGACAGGCTGTGCAGCTTCTTAAAATTCCCTGAGACCCATGCCTCACTCTGCTGCCGGGCCAGTCAGTGGAGGACACCCCCCCCCCGCCCCGCCCCCAGCCCGTCACAGTCCAGTACTTTTCTAAAATCAACAAAAATGAGTTACTAGAGAAGTGAAATAAAAAAATACATAATTTACAAGCCTAGATTTTTTTATTAGCTTCAACAGGTGTGACATTATTCTGTTAAGTTGCCATTAAAGTTTTCTAAATGCATATCTTGTTTTCTGTATTTCTGCATTGCATGTTAATAAAGCTGGTGTGCAGACCATGCTTCGAGTGGCACCACGGCAGCACACACGCTTGGCCTTCCTGCTGTTGGGTTGTTAGTGATTGTAAATGGATGGGTGTGCCTGCATTCTCGCATGCGTGTCTCTGAGAGAAAGGCTGTTTGTTAGTATTTGTATTTTGTGCAGTGAATAGACTCCTGACTCTGTGATTTTGGGAAATTATTTGACCTTTGTTTGTAATTATAATATTGGCGTTAACAACTTTACCTTCCTCATAGGGTTGTTGTGAGGATTAAGTAATGAATGTAAAGTCCATCAAATGCCTCCTGGTATGGATTTCCTTCCCTTTTGACATTTTTAGGTTTAGCTTACATAAACATGGCAAGATCCATGGCATGAAATAAATCTTGTGAACTAAGTTGTTCTCATTTTAAAATGAACTTCCTTTGATTTATAAAATTATAAGCACATTTTCTTCTAGCAAGCTATTTGAAGATTTGCATTATGGCAACATGATTTTAGCAAAAGAATAAAAAACAACTTCCAGTCCCCAATTGTCAGCATTTTTGTTGCAGGATAATTTGAATTTGTGTTGCTAGATTTTTGTAAATGAAGTCTTAGAGACAGTATTTAAATGAAAAAGATAATATTCCAACTTTGTAATTTGGCATGTTCAAACAGACGAAACTTTCCTTTCCGTGTTCTGGTGTGTGATCTTTCCCTCCTGGGCTTACTGTCAGGTTTCAGCTGCCAGGGAGGAGGTTCCTGGTCGACGAGGTTTCCCAGGTTACATGTACACAGATTTAGCCACAATATACGAGCGCGCTGGTCGAGTGGAAGGTAGAAACGGCTCTATTACTCAAATCCCTATTCTCACCATGCCCAACGATGGTAAGTGTTCGTCTTTGGACGACGGCCGCCCTACTTCTCCTGGGGACTTTGATTCCAAGAGAGGAGACTGTCTACCTTTTTGTGTTGAAACTCTTATGAGAGTTTATGGTTCAAGAGTTAGCATGAACTAGTGAAATGTACCCAAATAAAAGTTTTCATTTGAAAACTGCTTGTAATTATCATTATTCTTTTGTGGAAGAAAAAAAACAATTTTCTTTATAATTTGAATTTGAAATTTTCATTTACTTGGTACTGTTGAGTAACTGCTGTTTGCAGGACACTGGTCTAGATATGAGGAATTTTTAAAAAATGTATGGCTTCTACCTAATGTAAATTTTCCAGTCTAATTGGATATTTTTTATGTATGTGCACAAAAAACATAAAGTAGCACAACCGTTAAATGAAAATCACAAATAGTAAGTGCCAGAAGGCATTAGAAACAGCCCCGGCTGGTGCGGCTCAGTGGATTGAGTGCCAGCCTGCCAACCAAAGGGATGCTGGTTGGATTCTGATTCCCAGTCAGGGCAGTGCCTGCATTGCCGGCCAAAGTCCCCAGTAGGGGGCGCATGAGAGGCAACCACACATAGATGTTTCCCTCCCTCCCTCCCTTCCCCTCTCTCTAAAAATTAATCAAATCTTTAAAAAAATTAAAAAAAAAGACTTTGGAGACAGATGATCACCAATGGCTGGTTAAAAATTATTGTCTGCACATGTGCGTGAAAGTCAACTATGTGCGTGAAAGCCCACAGCACAACGCCTGTCTGTGTGCTCAGCATTGCTTTTGGAGCAAAGCTGTTGGCCTTTTAGTCCTTATCTCAGCTTTTATAAAGCACTTTTACGAGATATTTTCCAGAAACAGTAATACTCACTTTATTTGAGGACCGTTCCGAGTGCTTTATAAATATTGACTCATTTGATTCCTGTAACAAGTCTGAGACAGAATCACTAACTTGAGGCACAGAGAGGTAAGTATCTGTCAAGGTCAGGAAGTGAGAGCTTTAGAACCCAGGCTGTCTGAGTTCATCATTCACACCACTTGGTATACTGTACTGCCTCTGACATGAAAATCGTTTGTTCGAGAAAGTAGCTACAAGGTTACTTCATGTAATCTAGCAGACTCAGAAAAGTCTCCATTTGTGTGACCTTTTTGGTGCTGCCCGCATCATGGCGCTTTACTTGTCTAGCATCTCTGTATTTTCCATGTTGAAATAGTTTATGAGCTAGGAATATTCTTAGTATACATCCATTGGCACACCTCTGCAAGGGAACTTTGTGTTTAAGATGGAATTTTAAGTCTTTTTGGAAGAGGTCACGTAACTGGGAGAAATAGTACTTTTTAAAAAAAAATTATTTTTAGAGAGAGAGGGAGAGAGAGGGAGAAAGAGGAAGAGAAACATCAATGTGTGATTGCCTCTTGAGCACCCCCCTACTGGGGACCTGGCCCGAAACTCAGGCACATGCCCTGACTGGGAATCAAACCGGTGACCCTTTGGTTTGTGGGCTGGCACTCAATCCACTGAGCCACGTCAGCAGGGGCAGATATAGTCCTTTTTATACTGCAGCTAATTTATCCTATGTGCCAACACATGTCTATGCTGCAACCAAATAAAACTGTCTGGTATAATAACCTCTAGCCACATTTGGTAGTTTAAATTCTAAAGTTAATTAAAATTAGATAAATTTGAAAAACCATAAAGTTTTTCAGTTATGTTAGCCACATTTTTATTGTGCTCAGTAGCCACATTTGGCTAGTTGCTACCATATTGTACAGCGCAAGTATAGGACTTTTCCATCGTCAGAGAAATTATTTTATATAGCACCATTTTAGGTAATGCTGTAGGTGATGCAGATGGACATCCTCTGGGTTTGTTTAAATGAGATGGACAACTTTAACTAATGTCAGATGTCTTCTTCTGGTAGATATCACTCACCCCATCCCTGACTTGACTGGATACATCACAGAGGGGCAGATCTATGTGGACAGGCAGCTGCACAACAGACAGGTATTGGACGTTTGAGCACTGCTGTAATATTCAGAAATCTGCTCTTCAGGGACTTGTGCTTGGCTCTTAGGAATTTTTTTTTTTTTTTAAATATCAACTTAAATTGATTTTGATATGGCTGTAAACTTGTTTCTGTATATAGCAGATCCTTGAATAATGTTGTTTGATTCAATGTTGGTTTGTTCTAAAGTTGATGAAATGTCGTAGGAAGTTAACTCTTGTTTATATCAATTAGCCTGTGATAAAACTGGTTTTGTTATGTGCCATTTCTCTTCAAGTTGCAGAACCGATCAATGACATTAATTGGGGACTTAAGTACAAAATCCTGCTGTGGATAAGAGTGCTAGCATTAAGAATTAAATTTCTACTTTTCTTTATTGTGCCTTAAAATGGAGTCAGTTGTTTTAAAGAACTTTACTGGATATTCTATTCCATAGTGGTATAGTCTACCAAGCTTGATACTAATACAAACACAGATTTTTTCCTGTTTTATATTTTTATTGAGGAATAACTGATCTATTAGTTTCAAGTATATAATTCAGTATTTGTATATATTGCAAAATGATTATCACATAAGTCCAGTTAACATCCATCACCGTAGCTAAATTTTTTTCCTTGTGATGAGAATTGTGAAGGCCACTCTCCTGGCTGCTGTGTCACATGCAGCGCAGTTCTGTTGACATGGTCACCGTGCCGCGCACTGCGACCCCCTGACTTACTCGTTTTATAACTGGAAATCTGTGCCTTTCGACCCTCTTCACCCGTTTAGCCCACCTACCCCAACCCTGCGCCTCAGGCAGCTGACCACCAGCCTCGTCTGTTCTCTATATCCATGAGCTTGGGTATTTTTTTGTTTGTTTGTTTTTAGATTCCACATACAAGTGGGATCATAACGTGTCTGTCTTTTTCTGTTTGACTGTTACACTTAGCATAATGCCCTCAAGGTCCATCTATGTTGTTGAAAACGACACAATTTCATTCTTTTTTATGGCTGAATAATCAAAGACAGACTTTTTTATAGTTCTGTAATAGATTACCCGTTAGGTGGAATTACTGTTAACCTTCTTATTTTGTATGTGATTTTGAGTTAGTTTAGAAGGTCAGTTAGATTTGATACTGTAGGCAGATATTGAGAAATCAGTTTTTCAGTATAATCTCATACTGAGTATAGGTTTCACTTTTTGGATTTGATTTTCTAAAGAAACATTGTGCCATGAAGTATTTTGTACCAGGAAGTCATGTTTAAAGTAATCTAGGAAACAATGCAGCAGTTTAATGTAATTTAAGGGGTAGTAATGAGTTTCAAAGTGCTTCTTTTCTACCAGTAAAGCTTGAATTTTGTACTTAAATGTAATATTTTCCCCTCCCATTCTGCCCAAGATTTACCCACCTATTAATGTGCTGCCCTCATTGTCACGGTTAATGAAGTCTGCAATTGGGGAAGGTATGACCAGAAAGGATCACGCTGACGTCTCCAACCAGCTGGTATGTATATTTTCTTAAGGATGGCGTTTAAAGAAGTAAATACCTTTGGTCCATTCTTTCTGCTGTCTTCCACCTCTTGTCTTTCTCCCATATCACTTTTCTTTTCCCTCTCCACATACAATTTTAGTATAGACTTCATGTGAAATATAAAAAGTCATTAGGCCCTGGCTGGTGTGGCTCAGTGGATTGAGTGCGCGCTGGGAACCAAAAGGTCACCAGTTTGATTCCCAGTCAGGGCGCATGCCTGGGTTGTGGGCCAGGTCCCCAGTGGGGGCCACGTGAGAGGCAACCATACATTGATGTTTCTCTCCCTCTCTTTCTCCCTCCCTTCCCCTCTACCTAAAAATAAATAATATCTATAAAAAAAAGAAATCTTAAAAAAAAAGTTATTAGAACCAAGCACTCTTTTTTTCCACAAGGATGGGTACTGATAACCAATATTAAAAATCATATTCTTGAAACCCTTGTTTAGTCCTATGTAAGGTAGTTTCTGAATAAACGAAGCTGTAGGGCCGTTTTTAAGTTTTTATTAGTAACCTTAATAACAATTATGGGGCATTCCTGAAAGGGTACTCTAACATTTCTTGCTTAACATATTAAGCAATTGCTGGAACTCTTAAGGGGTACCGCTTTATGTATTCTGTGGATTACTTGGTTTCCATAGTCATATGAGACTGTACAGCAGGCACAAATAAAGAAAACTACTTTTAACTTTGAAGTAGAAATGGTACACCTGATATCACAAATATTTTTCTTGAATAGAACTTCTGGATGGAATACTCAGGAATATGAGTTCTCATTTTCAAATGCTCTATAAAATGTAAGCTCATTGACGCATTACGGAAGTGTGTTTGTAGTAATGTTTATTGCTAAAGGAAGACTCCTTTCTGAGTGAGACTGCTTTGCAATAAAGTCCTTCTGATATTTTCATGAGTTTTACTTAACGTGAGTTGTATCTGTAAATAACACAGCTGTCCTTCAGTGGCCTCCTACGAAGACAGCGAAAGCTGCATGTGTGTGGCCCTGGTCACTGCGAATGTTGGTAAAACTCCCTTCTGTCCTGTGAACGTTTTCCCCGTAGTACGCGTGCTACGCTATCGGTAAGGATGTGCAGGCCATGAAGGCCGTGGTTGGAGAAGAAGCCCTCACCTCAGATGACCTTCTTTACTTGGAATTTCTGCAGAAGTTTGAGAGGAACTTTATTGCTCAGGGTAAGATGCCTTTTTTCTTACAAACTTAAACAGCCTCATATGTAGCTCTGAAGCCCTCTTTCCCAGTCTGAGAGATTTCATGTTGGTCTTTGTATAGTTTGTCTTCTGATTGGAGAAGAGGGTCTTCCAGCTGTCTCACGCCTTGGTACTTAGCACTCTGGCTCCTCCCCCTCTGCCTTCTGCTCCGATGTCCAGGGATGTGGCTCCCCTTTAACTTCCTCCCTTCCTTACAGCTGCTTCCCTTGCCAGGGCTTCCTCCTCCCAGCCTCTCTGCAACCATCTCCTCTGGCTTTGGGGGTTTGGGACTTTTCTGACGCATCTGCCTTCATCTCCTTTTTTGATCTATCTTCCTGCTTCTTTGTTGTTCCCATAGGCTTAGTTACGTGTTCTTACTTGTCCCCAAGCTTTGGCTTTTCCCTTGTGCTGTTGCCTCAATTGCTGCGTATGATCCTTACCCTCTTTCTGAAGTCCTCATCCCACACCCTCACCTGGGCCACCGTTGTTTGGGCCACCATCCCTGAGGCTCGGCGTGGTCAGCACCCAAGTTTTTCCAAGCTGACCACCGGTGTAGCAATTCCCTTTTCAGTTTCTGTCTACCTCTGGTGTGACCATTGCTCTGGTTAGTCCAGCTCAGGACTAGGCATTGTTCTCAAGTTCCTGGGCGACGCCGAAGCTTCTGATCTCCGGCCACTCTCTGAGTTGGGCCGCACTTTGAGTCTTAAGACCTAGTCCATGCCTTTGGTCTCGTCCTCCCTGGCCATGAGGGCCAGCTTTTTCACCAGTCTTCCCCTCCCTATGTGCCATTGCCAGGGTAGCTTTTACTGATTACCCCTCTACTAAAAAGTCCACACTGGTCTCCCTTTCATCGCATCTGCAGCGTTTCCAAGCTGCTTCGCTTGGTTCCTCCCCTGCCACTCCTGCGAGTGCTGGTAGCACGCTTCCTGAGCTCAGTGGCGCTGAGACCAGGTGTGTTTGTTTTGGAACATGCAGGAAGCTACACACTTAGGGTTTGTGCGCTTTTCTAGTTATGTGACACATTTTTATTAACAGTAAAATTCCCCAATATACAAGTGTGTGTGTTTTATTTTTAAAGTAAAATTAAAGTTCTTCTGGTAGAGAAAAGGATCCAGAACTTCATCCACTCTGATTCCTTGGTTAAGAAATGAGATTTGTTTACATGATAAGGGTGGTTTATGCTATGTAAAAAAACAATAACTTTGAAAACCACGGACCTGTGCATGTGCGCAGGTGGCCTTTCCAGCTTTCTATACATCCGTAGTGGCCTCTGCTGCTGGGAAGCTCTCTTTCTCACTATCCTCTGGACACAGCTCCGGGTTGGTTTCCACTGCCCAGGGAATTTAGATGCTACCCAGTTGTTGGGAAAGCCCTCCTTCCCCCCGCCTTGCACACACTGGACTGCCTGCCTGCTGTCTCTAACCACAAGCCTCTCCCTCGCCTCCGCTTTGCGATGGTGCTATGGTCCGGGCCCTCATTCTCGCATTCAGTCCCGTCCAGTCTGGGGAGGCCTCGTGCTCCGCCCTCTTCTCTTTCCTGCTCCGTGCTCACAGGGCTGGCCGCGCAGCAGGGTCGCCCTGAGTGACGCTGGCGAGCTGGGAGTCGTTTGCCTGTATTCATCCAATCTCATTTTTTTACAAGGTCCGTATGAAAACCGCACTGTCTTTGAGACCTTGGACATTGGCTGGCAGCTGCTCCGAATTTTCCCCAAAGAAATGCTGAAGAGAATCCCTCAGAGCACCCTGAGCGAATTCTACCCACGGGACTCAGCAAAGCACTAGCCGCCGCTCGTCGCTGGCTCGATACCCTTGTGACGTACTGGTTCTGCTGTCCGTGCCCTTCCGCACCCCCATCGCCACCTTTGTGTTGGAGTTTACCATGTTACCCTGTAATTAAGAACAGAATAGGTAACATCCTGTGCCCGTGTTGCCGTGTCTTAAAGTGCTAACAGACTTTAAAATATCCTCTGTTCAGAAATCCCGGATTTTCCATGCTTTGTCTAAAGTAGCTGCAGGGATGGAGGTGAGGTTTCCTTGCTGACGTGTGTATTTGTACATAGTGGGTAGCCAGTTGCCTGAGATGGCCTCAGTATTTGGGTGTTCAGACCTTCCCCCCACCCCCTCAAGAGTATTGCTATTGGAAGTTATAACGCTCTCATCTTCCAATCAGGGCAGGGCAGAGAGCAGCCTCCTCTCGCAAGAGCCCGGGCCTCTCCTGAGCATCACGTTCGCGTAGTCGGCGTCCCGCGGGGTGTGTGCTGCTGCTCTAAGCGGCTGGCCGTGCTGTCCGCCTGCTCCTCCCTTTCGTGAGTAGGAAAGGAGCTCCTCGTCTGCAGTGCGCATGGGCGGGCCTCCTGTGCCGGACGTCCGCCCGCCCTCTGAGGAGCGCAGGCGCGGCTTCTGCGCAGCGGGCGTTGGTCTAACTGGTGGGGCGCCTCGTCTTGGTCCCTGCTGGGCTTTCGTGCAGAGGGATCCTAATGGAAATGACTAGTGTCATTGTTGCTTGGAAAGAGTAGGGGGTCCAATAAAAAAGAGGAACCTATACCCATTCTACACTCGGACATGCTAACAGTGGTGTGATTTTCTAAAGGGTTCGCCAGGTGCCGAAGGCAAGGTGGCGGGAGAAGGCTGCCGTGTATGGATATTTTAAACTCTGTTAGGGAGCAGCCTTTGGAGAACCCCTGTATTTGGTCCTGCCTTCTGACCTATCTCTGCCTCTTCAGGGTCACCTTGTGGCACAAGTGATAGTGTTTAAAAGCTTTAGACTTTTAATTCCTACTCCTTCCGGCTCTGAGCTCTGAGCTCTGAGCTGTGTTCCCTGCACTCCGCCGTGTCTCCTGCGTGCTGTGTTCTTTGTTACTTGGGTGCAATGGCGACTTCTCTGTGCATTCCATCCTTCAAGTTGTGTAAAGTTCTTCACTTTTTTTTTCGGAGGGGGTTGGGGGGGTTGGGGGGAGTCAGCATGATTATATTTTAATGTAGAAAATGTGACATCTGGATATAAAGTGATAATAAATATTAAATTAATGGAAGTAACCTAAAGTGACTCTGTCTTCTAATCGGAGAAACAGTAGCAATAAGCAAGTGCATACGGCGACATACCTCTTAGATTCACGGTTTAAAACACCGTAACCAGTGTTGTGAGCCAGCCCTGCGGGTTGTGATGAGCGTGGCCAGCTTCTGTGCCCTCTGGTTGTCAGGCTGCCCTTCCCAGGCTCTTTGCGGCACCTCTTCCAGCAGCACTGTAGTCTGACCCAGTGTTGACAGTTGCTGCGGGGGTCGTTCTGTCATTCTTTGTTTCAGACATTTTCAGGGCCTCCAGGCCCCTCTGCCGCAATGAAGGTGGGCATAGATAGGACATGAAATACAGATTGAAGCAAACCAAAACTCACTTCAAATAAAATTTTAAATAGCCCTGGCCAGTATGGGAGCATCATCCCCTAAACTGAAAGGTTGCGGGTTCGGTTCCTGGTCCAGGTATGTACCTAGGGTGCGTGTGAGAGGCAACTAGTCGATGTTTCGCTCTCATGTCAATGTTTCTCTCCCTCACTTTCCCTCACTCTAAAATTAGTAAGCATGTCCTAGTGTGAGGATAAAAATAAATTTAAATAGATGTCCAGTATGTCAGAAACACACTGGTTAAAGCCAGCAGCGTGTGGCGGCATGGGGGCATCCTGTTTCTCTTCAACAGTGCAGCGAGTAGGAGGTGCAGAGGAAGGGTCCAGTCACTGCAGGAGCCGAGGAGGCCTGTGGTCTCGTCCTGCTGCCGCCGCTAACTGTGGCTGTGCTCATTTGACAAGTGGGAGTCTGTTTGCTTACGTTCCTTCTAGGGTTGTAATGGGGTACAGACCCCAAAGAGGGGTTTGTAACGAGGTCCAGAACTCGAGCTGTCCAGGAAATATAGAAACATAGGCTATCCCCACCCCCACAAGTCTGGACTGGGGCGTGGGACACATAGAGTAGGGCCATTGAGTTATTTTGCATATCAACAGCTGGCCAGCTTCATACCTGATATGCAAAAATGGTTATTTTGCATTATCAACAAGTCTAGCTAGGGAGATATGCGTAACTTTGACCTGTGATGTAACTGGGAGGCAGTTCCCGCTGGTTACAGCCTCTGTGTGAGCTTGAAAATGGCTGGCTCCACGTCATGGGGCCATGCCTGCCCAGAATAACTATGGCAGCCAAGGAAGTAAGAAAGCATGGGAGTGCTGGCAGGTGTAGCCAGTTGTGGGAGGAGTCGGAAATGGGGTTGCAGAGGAAGATTCATGCTGGGATTTAAACATAGGTGCAGCAGCCATGCAGGTTCCAATCATGCGGTTATGGGGGTTTGAACCGTGTGGCTTAGGAAGCAGGAAAGCAAGATGTAGCAGACATGCAGAGTTCTCAGCAGTTTGGAAGAATGCAGGAGAGACAGTGTGGGAAGGAAAGGGATGAAAGGACTCTTGCTGGCAGGCTATGAGGAGGTGCCACGTGGGTTTGGATTAAGAACTGGGATCACAGCGGCGGTGACACAGCTGATGGTGCTGGGAACCGCTGAGCATGGATTACTGGAACCAGGAGAAGTCAGCTGTGGACTTCTGTTTTTTCTTCTGGAGGGCAGTACTTCTGACTGGGGTGCTCTGGGGCTGGCCTGACTGAGCAGAGGGGGAGGGCAGGACTGTGTTTGTGGGTGTATCTTCGTTTCTAAAGGGAGTGAGATTTAGCAGTGGAATTCTGCCATTACCTGTATAATCTTTTTTTAAAGATTTTATTTATTTATTTTAGAGGAGAAGGGAGGGAGACAGAGAGGGAGAGAAACAGCAATGTATGGTTGCCTCTCACATGGCCCTCATGGGGACCTGGCCCGCAACCCAGGCATGTGCCCTGACTGGGAATCGAACCGGGACCCTCTGGTTCCCAGCCCGCGCTCAGTCCACTGAGCTACACCAGCCAGGGCTAAACCTGTATAATCTTTATGTAAATAGTTCCTTTCCTTTTTACCAAACTCCGGCATTGAGAGCCACAATTCCTGAGGGCAGCAGGCAAAGAACCGTAGTAGAGAGAGACACCCCCGCCCCAACCCCGGGTCCATTCTGTGGCAGGGTTCTTCCAAGGACTGAAGGTTTTGTGGGTGAAACACCAGAACAGTGTCTGGTTCGTGGCGGGCACCCAGAGTAGCTACTTTTATTACCAAACTGTTACTAAGGCAGATTGGCTTAGCACTCATACAGTTCTTAGGAGTAGTTGGTTGAGTAGCGCTCTTGTTAATTTGTTATTTTTTAGTGAAAACATTTTCTTAGTGTACCTATTTCTTTTTGTATCAGTGATAAAAGATAATTAAAAGCCCCATTAAAATTATGCTTTAATATGAACCCTCATTGTGATCAATGTTTTGTTTTTAAGAAAGAAAAAGTTTTTATTTCAGTGGGCTTAAAGTATTTGGGAAGAGAAGAAGTATCTTTAAAGTTCAGGCTAACTAAATGACTCATGAAACATGCATTGCTGGCAGTTGACTCTCACTTCAGTTTGTGAGATTCCTTATAAATAAGAAAATGTTTTAAGACTAATGTAACAAATACCTCACTAGGATGTTTTCTTTTTAGCAAGTACAGATGATGCAAGGTGTCTGAGGTCAACAAACATTGTCTGCTTTTGAACTTTTCCATTATACTAGGAAGGGAAAGTTAGCTTATCCAGTATTAGGGGACAGTAGAAGAGTTCCCCCCCCCCCACTAAACTAAAAATACCATTTAGAGAAGCAAAAACTTAGCCTTCAAGAGTTAGCAAGACAACTCTTGAAGGAAAATTATCTTTTGTGGGAAAGCCTAGTTACCAAAAAAATGGGTTTAAAAAAGATTCATATGATACTATGTATAGAGAACCCTAAAGATTCCACAAAAAAAAAAAAACTATTATTAAAACTAATAAATGAATTCAGTAAAGTAGCTGGATACAAAATTTATATTCAGAAATCAGTTGCATTTTTATACACCAATACTGAACTATCAGAAGGATGAATTAAGAAAACAATCCTATTTACCATTGCATCAAAACAATAGAATATCAGATTAGCCAAAGAACATACATGCATAGCCCATGGACACAGACAACAGTGTGGGGACGGCCAGGGGAGGAGGGGTGGGGGCTGGGTACATGTGGGCAGAGGGGGAAATGGGGGACATCTGTAACAGTGTCAAGGATAAAAAAAGAATACATTAACAAATTAAAAAACAATAAAATACCTAGGAGTAAATTTACCCAAGGAGGTAAAAGACTTGTACCGGAAAATTGTAAGACATTGAAGAAGATACAAATGAATGGAAGCATATTAACATGCTCATGGACGGAGTAATTACTATTAAATGTCCATACTACCCAAAGTAATTTATAGATTCAATGCAATTCCTATCAAAATGCCAATGGCATTTTTTCATAGAACTAGAAAAAACAACCCTAAAATTTGTTTGGAACCATAAATGACTGAATAACTACAGCAGCCTTGAGAAGGAAGAGCAAAGTTGGAGGAGTAACGCTGCCTGGACATCATACATGCTGCAGAGCCACAGTCATCCAAATGGCATGGCACTGGCGTGAGAACACGCACAGGTCGCTGGAATGGAGTGGAGCCCAGAAATAAACCCACACCTATATGGTCAATTAATCTGTGACAAAGGAGGCAGTACACAAAGGGATAAAGACAGTATTTAATAAAAGGGCTACTGGGAAAACTGGACAGCTACATGCAAAAGAATTAAACCAGACCACCTTAAACCATGTATAAGAATAAATTCAAAAAAGATGAAAGACTCAAAACCATAACATTTCTAGGAGAAAAAATTGGCAATAAACTCTCTTGATGTTGCTCTTAGTAATATTTTTCTCTGATATATCTCCTCGGGGAAAGCAAGTGAAAGAAAAGCAAATGGGACTACATCAAACTCAAGCTTTTGCACAGCAAAGGAAACCAACAAAACTAAAAGAAACCGATTGAGGGAAGACATTTGCCAATAATAACATCCATTAAGGAAGTCATATCCAAAATTTATAAAGAACTCATACACCTTAACACCAGCCCCCTCCTAAACAATCCAATTCAAAAATGAGCAAGGACCCAAATAGACATTTCTTCAAAGAGGACATACAGATGGTCAATAGACATGAAAAGATGCTCAACATCACTAATCAGAGAAATGGAAATTAAAACCACAATGACGTGTCACCTGTCGGAATGGCTATCATCAGTAAATCAACAAACAAGTGTTAGCGAGGTTGTGGAGAAAACGGAGCCCTCATGCACTGTTGGTGGGAATGCAGACTAGTGCAGCCACTGTGGGAAACAGTAGAGAGGGCCCTCAGAAACTTAATAGAACTACCGTGTGACCCAGCAATCCCACTTGTAGGTATTTACCCTAAGGAACCCAAACCGCTAATCTGAAAGATAGCAGGAGTCCCTCTGTTCATTGCGGCGTTGTTTGCAGTAGCCAAGATACAGAAGCAACCTAAGTGCCCATCAGTAGGTGAGTGGAGAAAGAAGTGGTGCATACATACAATGGAATAGCACTCTGCCGTAAAAAGAATGAAATCTTACCGTTTGTGACAGCACGGGGGGACCTAGAGGTTATGCTAAGTGAAATAAATCTGACAGAGGACAAATACCATATGATTTACTTGTGTGTGGACTCTGAAGAATGATGTAAATGAACAAAACGGAACCAGACCATAGACACAGCGGACAAACTAACGGTTGCCAGACAGGACCGGGCGGGGGGCTGAGTGAGAAGGTGAAGGGGTGAAGCACGGATTTGCAGTTACCGAGCAGTCAGTGCGGGTGTAAGTGCGGCACAGGGAACACGGTCAGTAACGTTGTATTAACTACGTACCGTGCGGGCGGCTGCTAGACTTACGGGGTGAGGGGGGCACTTCGTAAGTTCCATAAATGTCTAACCACTATGCTGTACACTTCAAACTAATAAATAATACCGAGTGTCAACTGTAATAAAAAAATGAACAACAGTTCAATATTTTTATGTCAAAAAACTGGATAAAAATGTACATTAATGTAAGTGCCTTCTAAGGGCTTTATTGCAGTATTGTTTGTAATACAGAAAATTGGAAACAACTCATGTCCATTAATAGGGGGTTAATTAGGTAAATGATAGTAAATTAATACAAAGGAATGTTATGGAGTCTTTCTAAAGAATGAAGTAGATCATCTGTATGCTGACATGGAGAGACGCCCTGCATTGAGTTAAACATTGAAAGGGTACTGTGAAATTCTCTGTGCGGTGTGGGACCGCTGAGGCCCTGGACATGGGAGCTCCAGCTGAGTCGGCCCTGAGGGAGCTGCATTTCTTATGTTCTACACTGGTGATCGCTTTCCCTGCTCCTTGCATGATCTCAGCCGTAGTGTATGTACTAACAGGCCCATTCTTCCAGGAGAAGGTATTGTTTGTGATGCCCTTCATAATGTTGAAGAGTTTCCATAATTGCTAATTGCCTGTTAATCTTTATTCTCTGTTTCTTTGACTCGTTTCATTAAAGCATCTTGAAAGTTCATGACCTGCACACAAAGTAAAAGGCATGCTCCAGTTGAGCTGCCAACTGCGGTTTTATGCCAAACCCCTTTGCGGTTTAGCCTTGCGCACCACCTGCCTGACACGCAAACCGAGTGGTGTCCTCAGCGGCGCCCACCTCCCGGGAAGCCCTGAGAAATCTCTAGTAACCAGTCAGTTGCAGGGCTTTGTGTCCTCAGCAAGAATGGCAAAACCTGCGTGGAGAACTTGGTAAATGTTTTCAGGCACCTGAGCAACCTCGCGATTGTGGGCCCTTTTGAAGAGAAGAAAAACCTCTGCCTGTGGCTGTCGCCGAGAGGGAAGGCACCGATGAACAAGGCCTGGCTGGCGCCTGGCTGGGACAGACCGCAGGCCGTGTGCTGTGGATAGCAGCTGTAAGCAGTGCTCCTAGGACAGACAGACCCCTCTTCTCCGAAGGATCTCTTCTAACGCCAGAGCGGTTTATAGGGATGATGAATTTGTGACTTGTTCAGGGTGGCATAGGAATGGCAGCCCGTGAGCCACAACTGAGGCCTTCAAACCTGGTCCAGTGGCCTTTCCGCAGCACTGCGCTAACATCCACATTCCACAACCTGAAACAGGCAGGCGCAAGTTCCAACCCCTCGGTGGAAGCCAGGACTTTCTATTGTGGCTAAAAGTCCAGTACTTTATGGGACATAGCAGTGTTGTGAATGTAAACAAAAGGTCCTGGGTTCACACCAAAAAGTGAAGACTTGGGGGAAGGAAAGATGCAGGGATGTGTGTGTAGACCAGCCTCAAATGCGTCTCGGTTGCTTTGTAAGCGGCTGTACTCCTCACTTCCACAAGAGGGCAGCAGCCGGTGAGCAGCCAGGCTCAGGCTGAACGCAGCTTTGGAAATGGAGATGGGCGGTTTTCAGCTGCAGCAGCAGGGAGGCCCACGGTTCCCTGAATCAAATGTTGGTAGTTTTAATTTATTTTTATTATTTTTTAGCTATACATGAAATTGCAGTTACAAGGGAATATACTCTAATAAAAACAGACCAAAACAAGCCAAAATTGGTGCAGAGAGCCCTATGGAATCAGGAGGTCTGGGGCAGGAGGATCGCACAGATTGTCTGGTCCAACTCTCCCCTGATAACTGAAGGTCTTTTGGGGTCTGGAACGTGACGCCAGCTTCCGGTGAAGGTGGAACTGTCCCAGGAGGCGGTCCACCGTAGGGATGGGCCTCTGATGGTCGAACGTTCTTCCAAAGTCACGCTGAAACTTGCCTCTGAAGCTGTCCTCGGCTTGTCCCAGGGCTCTTCCGTGTGATAACCCTCCACTGCTTTGAAGATAGTTGCCAGTTTTTTGAGTCTTCAGTCTAAATATTTCTAGTTCCCTCAGCCATCCCACAGTGATTAAATTATTCACCTGTTCAATAACTGAGTAGGATTAGGACCCAGGTCCAACCTTCTAGAACAAGCGTCTTTTTACACATCTGTTCTTAGAATCAAGTTCTCTTCCAAGAGAGTGGCTGGAACCAAGGTCGTGGAAACCTTGAACATGGTCTTCAGGACCAGCTGTCCTGGGCTGCCTGGGCTCTGAGTCCTGCTTAGGTTACTAGAAACCTCTATGCCCTCAGCAGAGACAGTCGCTGTCTGGTTCTGTTGTATTTTCCCCAAACCTACTAGTCAGTAGCATTCGTGTGTTTGCTTGATAGATACTCACTGTTCCGGTAAGGCTCAGAAAGTGCAGGTGAGTACCAAGAAATAAGAATTCCATAATCCATACCCTAAGGATCCTGAAAAACCAATTCAAAAGAACCTATGCACCCCAATGTTCATAGCAGCACAATTCACAATAGCCAAGTGCTGGAAACAACCTAAGTGCTCATCTACAAATGAATGGATCAAGAAACTATGGTACATTTACACAATGGAGTTCTACACAGCAGAAAGGAAGAAGGAGCTTATACCCTTTGCAACAGCATGGATGGAACTGGAGAGCATTATGCTAAGTGAAGTAAGCCAGGCAGTGAGGGACAGATACCATATGATCTTACCTTTGACTGGATCATAATCAACAAAAGCAGAAAGCAAGCAGAACATAACCAGAGACATTGAAATTAAGAACAATCTAACAATAGCCAGGGGAGGGGGGGAGGGGACAAAGGGGAGAAGGGTTTTCAGGAACCACTATGGAGGGCACGTGGACAGAACCAAGGGGGAGGAGGTAGGCTGG